>MU159382.1:129241-163971 GCA_015888305.1 Antheraea pernyi | reverse complement strand
GGTTTTAATTGGTTGTACAATAAGTAACGTTTGGTACGAACGCAACCTTATGAATAATCCGCGATAGTTTCTACCACCAACTCGGCTACCATCGCTTCACACATTATACACCTTACGTAATGTAATTACAATGCTTGCGTCATGTTGCAACACAGCAACGAACATAAACACAATAGGTTCCTAAGAATTGAAGAGTTTTTTTTATAATATTGGTGGCAAACGAAGCAAACGAACATATGATGGGCGGATGGTGAAGTGATCACGGGTGTCCATGGACAATTGCGACACGAGAGGAAACACAGATGCGTTGTCGGCCCTTAAGAAAGGAGTAGGCTCGTTTCTTGAAAGTTTTCTTACTTTGTTACGGATCCCATAATCAGAACCTAACCAAACTCTCATCAAACTACCCTTGAAGTACATCCTTTCCAATAAAAAATGAATCAACGAAATCGGTTAGCGTGATATTGAGTTATTCGTCTATTTGTCGTATACATACTTAATGCAGATTTAAAACTTATACGGTTTTGTACTGGATGCCGTTGTCGGAACTGGACCAAATTGAAATGGGACCACATTGGAAGTACCAGCTTTCAAATAAAAAAAGAATAATCAAAATCGGTTAACCCAGTCCAAAGTTATGAGGTAACAAACATAAAAAAAAAATACAGACGAATTGATAACCTCCTCCTTTTTTTGAAGTCGGTTAAAAAGTAGAAGATATCATAGAATTAAAATTTAACGCAACACAAACATCTTTGTGTAAAATCTCTTACATGGTTAGTGTAACCACGATTAACTATAAATAATATAGAGCTAAAAATGATTTTATTTGTTCAGTCTACTACACACATGTGAAGTCGGGGCATGTCGATAGTATAGGATTTAAAATTTAACATCATCCTATACATTACACAAAATATACTTATGGGAAACATTTATAAGATATTAAAGCGATAAAGTGGACACAGTAAGTGAAAAATAAATAAAAAATGATTTCGAAAAAGAAAAAAATATATACACGACCGTGATATTATTTTGTTAATATATAAGCTCTAAATACCAGCTTGAGTGGTTTGTTTATGCAATAAATTCTTTAGAAGCAGCTTATGAACCGGTTTCTATGAGCCTTCACCTCTGAATTAATAATGATAGATACACGAAACGATGGTAACTTTACTTGTTATATAGCAAAGTTATAATAAATATCACTACATATTAAAAAAACAAAGTCTTCATCCGCGTCTGTCTGTCTGTCTGTTTGCGATAAACTCAAAAGCTACTAAACGGATATTCATGCTGTTTACATTCATAGATAGAATGATTCGCGAGGAAGGTTTAGGTATAGTATCAAGATGTTTTGATAGATTGGTTGAAACATAACGATAATTTTCGGAAGTTTCGAAAAAAGTCAAGCCGCCTGGGAGCTTTCGTTTAAAATGCAGAATCCGTTTGGGATATAACAAAACAATTCAGATAATAAACAGCGTGAAGGGGCTGGTGGGACCGTGTAATTAGGCCCCACCAGGATATGCGGTAAAATAAATAAGAAGCGTGGGAGCGGTTGGTAGTGGCCTTGCCTATAAATAAATAAAATAGCAAGAACCCCAAATAACAGCGTGGACTGACCTGCAACTCAGCACCTCGTACGGAGAAGCGGCGTCCCAAGCGAAATATACGAACTGCGAGTTGCTCTCCAAACTCCTCAAGCGGGCGGCGTCAATAAATGTTACGGTGATTCAACTCAGCGTTTACAAGATATATTTTTAACGTGGTGTAAAAACGTTGCGGAGTGTATGCGTAGTAATGCGGAGTATAATATTGTTGCGGTGAAAATATGGAAGAAGAATGACAAGATTTTATTTTGTTCTTTTTTCTTTTATTTTAATTATTTTCCTTATATTTGTCACAATGACATCTAAAAAGTTCGTATCTAAGGCGTCTGCATGCTCCGTACTTGATCAATGAGATCCAGGCCATAAACACATCTCATTATCTGGAGCGCAGTTATTAAATTTATTTATAAGGGGCCAACCATACTCCCCGCGTTAAAAGTTCGAAGAACTTTTAAAAGAATAATAAAGGTAAGAGATGAAAATTAATAAAAGAGAAAAAGGAAAAGAAAATATACATGAAAACCAAGTTACATGATAAGCGATTGCGGACTGGAGATATTCTGACGATAAGGCGTTCAAAGATACCGAATTTCGTTTTTACCGTCGCTAATCTAACTGTATGATCCGCAACGGTATAAACAGCGATAATTATACTAATCAGTCAACTTAAAGGTGGAGAATTTTTCTGTCCAAAGATTACGACAGTTTAAACTCCTATGGGTTTATCTAGATTCGCCCATTTGTATATATTTTTAGTGTATGCAAATAATTAAAGCGTTACCTTTTGCAGAAAATCTAAAAGGTATAATTTTTTTGCGTTGTATAAAATTGATGTGCATATCTAATAAATTAGCACCAAGTAAAAATTATGGTGACGGTAACATTAAAAAGTGTGCGAGTGTGATGACTTCTAAGTGTGGTTCATATTATGATACCACGTTAAAGGGGCTAGAATTAATAAGCGGCTATTCAAAAGATTAAAAATATATAAACATAAAAATATTATAAAACGACGAGCAAAGAAACTCTTGCTCTAGCGGAAAAATATTATATAGTCGGGAGAAATTTACCCAAAACATATTTAATGTTTCAAAAATAATCGTTTAGTGGACAAAATAATAAGAGCAATCGAAAAAGACTAAATTAAAGAAACGTGTTGTTATGTATTAGGTTTCTTGAAGCGGTTTTGAATATAGAAAACTCACTGGAGGTTTCCCATGATAAGTTTTGACGAATTCCCTTTAGTGTTAAGTTTAATAATCTTACGATGCGAGCATGGAACGCTATTAGGTAAGATTGGCGTGTTGCAAAATGCGGCCGCGTATTTAGAAAATTGCGGGTGCGTGTGCGGTAACTTCTCTGGTTCAAAAAATTTATGAACTAAGCCTTTTAAGGCTAATGCGGTAAAAGAAGACGCAAGGTGCGTTGACGGAACAACGGATGGCGGTAAAGGAGTGCAGTGTACAGAAGATATATTGCGATTATGTTTTTTACATGATAATAAATGCATATTTCTAGAAAAGTCTTTATCAAAATGTAAAAGGGTGTGATGTCGTTTGTTGCATATCTCGCAAACAGACGACGATTTACATTTTGAGAAGGTGTGTAATGTACTTAAACAATTTACACATGCGCGTTTACATTTAATAAAATCAAATCGCTCTTTAGACGATGGCAAATTCTTAAACTTCATGCAGCGGTAAAGATGAACGTGGTTGCTATTGTTGCAAAAAGTACAGTACGACTGAAGAAAACGCGTGGCAGCCACAGGGGGAGCGGGAGCTGGAGCCGAAGCTCGAGCAAGAACGAAAGTTGAAGTGTGAACGGGAGCGGTAACTGGAACGGGAGCGGGTGCAGAACCGGAAGAGGGAGCTAAAGTAGATGCAGCGGTACCCGAGATTAGCGCATTGTCACTCGCGAGGAAGTTTGTATAATTATTATGTGGGCGCGGTTCACGTAATTTAGCGGGTACTTCATTATCTGCACTCTTCTTGCTAAAGTGCGAGTGAACCGTACTTGATCGTTCCAAGATCTTAACTTGATCTCGAACGAAATTAATTAGTTGTTCAGTAGTCGGTATTTCAATATCACGTACTGACATTTCGAACGACTGAGCGGTTTGAAAATCAATTTTTCTTAATGCAAAATGAATTAAAATAAAATCTGTCAAATCCGGAATGTCTAGTAATTTAAGTGCAGATACGGATGACGTAAAATTTTCTATGAACAAATCTAAACTTATCGAAGTAGAAGAACAATCCTTCATATCTAAAATATTATTTAAATAATGGATACCTAATGCACGTTTGTCCTGATATTTTTTTACCAAGTTGTTCCAAATAATATTATATGTATCACCGTTCGGCAATATTCCGGCAGTTATTTTTAAAGCGTCGTGCGTCAACTTACCAATGAGGTATTGTACCCTCTGTGAATCTGACAATTGCTCATTGCAATGTATGTTGGCTTTAAAAGACTCGTAAAAAACAGGCCAATTCTCCATCTTTCCATCGAAAGTAGGTAATTCAATAGGCGGTAGTTTTATTGAATATTTAGCGGACTCGTTACAGTCAGATCGCAACGATAATACTGTAGAGCAACTATTCAATATTTTATTGCGGACGCGTTTTACACGAATATACAAATCTTCAAAAGACTCCAAACTTGAATAGTCAGCGCTAGAATCAGGTTTTGAATTTAATTTTATGTCATTAATTTGGTCGATAATGGATTCGAATCTATTTTGCAAATCATCAATAGTTTCTGACTCGGTCAGGAAATCTTCGTTAGCACGCGAATCGAAAGATGTAATATTTTTCGATAGATTATATATACGGTTAACTCGGGAAAAGAGCAATTCCTTTTTCTGTTCTAACTTCGCTAGAGAAAATTGCGCATTTGATGTTGACATTTTAAAATATAACGTGACTTGTCAATAACCAAATAAAATAGCGTAAATATAAGAATTCACAATATGAATTACGTGAATCTTATATAACTAAATAATAAGAATATATGCAGATAAATATGGAACAAAAAATGCGGTGATGCGATGCGTGGAAATTATCCGACTTACGAACGCCCAATGCGGATAAATGTGGAACGAAAAAAATGCGGTGCGTGGAAATTATCCGGCTTACGAAGGACCAATGAAGGGGCTGGTGGGACCGTGTAATTAGGCCCCACCAGGATATGCGGTAAAATAAATAAGAAGCGTGGGAGCGGTTGGTAGTGGCCTTGCCTATAAATAAATAAAATAGCAAGAACCCCAAATAACAGCGTGGACTGACCTGCAACTCAGCACCTCGTACGGAGAAGCGGCGTCCCAAGCGAAATATACGAACTGCGAGTTGCTCTCCAAACTCCTCAAGCGGGCGGCGTCAATAAATGTTACGGTGATTCAACTCAGCGTTTACAAGATATATTTTTAACGTGGTGTAAAAACGTTGCGGAGTGTATGCGTAGTAATGCGGAGTATAATATTGTTGCGGTGAAAATATGGAAGAAGAATGACAACATTTTATTTTGTTCTTTTTTCTTTTATTTTAATTATTTTCCTTATATTTGTCACAATGACATCTAAAAAGTTCGTATCTAAGGCGTCTGCATTCTCCATACTTGATCAATGAGATCCAGGCCATAAACACATCTCATTATCTGGAGCGCAGTTATTAAATTTATTTATAAGGGGCCAACCACAGCGTATACGAAGTCGCGGGAATCAGCTAGTTAATATATATATGTATATATATACCATGATTTACCAAATTGGCTTTTTTGAATTGAGCATCGCTGGTTTATAGCCTAAAACATTTAAGAAAAATATTCCGATGCCGTTTAACCGTGCCTCAATGACGATACTTTTCCCATTCATTTATCATGGGGTTTTTTCACTTTTTAGGAATTCATTTTTGTCTTGCTTGATTTATTTTCTTTTGCGTGAAAGATTAAGAAATATTCGATTCTTATCAGAAACTTTCTCATTTATCTATTAAATTATTCATTATTCTATCAACTATACGTTAATCATTACATAGTATAAAACAAAGTCCCCTACCGCGTCTGTCTGTTTGTCTGTTCGCGATAAACTCAAAAACTACCGAACAGATTGTCATGCGGTATTCACCGGTGGATAGATTGATTAATGGGAAACGTTTTAGTATATAATTTGTCAAGGATTTTTTCATAATCAGGGCGGGACACCGTCTGCCAGACCCGCTAGTAGAATATATAAATACCATTAAAAATATGACATAACACTACAATGAATCATACTTGAACGTCTTGTGATTTTTGAAGGGGAAAACTTCTGTAGGGTCGTTGTGCGATTTTTATTGGCCAACAAAAATCATGGAACTCTCGTCATCGTCATCGCACGCTTTCCATGAGCTAAATGTATACTGTGTATATATATGTATATTGTACATAGATATACCTCCGTGCGTTATTTCTATACATTATATTTCAATTAACAAATTATGAAATATAATACTTTATAAAAATGTATATAATTATTGCGCCGAGTGCTAATAGATATGAAAACCAAACTAATAATAATAATTAAATCAACCAATTCTAAAATTTTAATATTGTCATTCACACTGAAATTAATTTAAAAATTTAAAAGAAAACACAGTTTTTCTAATGTATTTCAGTCCTTATGTCTGCCTCGAGCTTTTTTTAATCGGTATCATTCCATTATCTAACAGAAGTTATTATACATAATTTATTCTTTGCGTACAGATGCAGACGTGGCTGGTAGTGGGATGCCTGATGGCGCTCGCGATTTTCGCAGCAGCGCAGAAACCCGAGAGGCCTGGAAGGTTTCTGACTCTACCTGTCCCCCAGAAATGTGCTAGTCGTAAGTACTAAAGGATATATCTTTTATTTATTAAAATAATTCACATATAACTAAAGTATGATAAGAAAAATCAGAGATACTTGGATTCAGTATTTTTAAGCAGTATCTGTTATACATTCAACACGCTATGAATTTAATCTATTTTCTATCAGGCGTTTATAAAGCTAAATTACAATGGCATACATTCTCAAGACAACAAATATTTAAATAGCCTAAAATTTAAAAATATACAAAACTTTATTTCCTTTTCTTTAAATTTAGAACTATAGTCGATGAAAATCTTTTTTGTGTACAGAAATGAAGTTATATTACAATTGTTATTTTACTTTTGGCAAACAATTTTCCAAATCATTATTGCCATTTTCGAGTAGGTAAAATAATATTATAAGTGTTTTGTGACATTTCAAAATGCATGCTCCGTGGTATTATATTCGAACCACTTTCACTTATGCATGATAACTAAACTATATTAAATGCCACCAATACTACAAAATATAGTTTTAAATAACAGAATATTATGAATAATATAAAAACTACTACATGACAGATGGACCGCTAAAAAATCTGATATTATAATTTTATAAATGAACACCATTATTGTTTAATACCAATGTCTAAAATAGTGAAACGTATGGACAAGATGTGTCAAAAGACATATTTTTATACAAATTAAAAAACACATATGTTGTCAATAGTTCTCACTGAAACCAATATTATGTTTTACTTATAGAGTGGTATTCTGTTACTATTGAGAAAATTAGCGTATTTAACTAAAACACAAAGCAAAGAAAAGCCTGCAGCCTGCGCTTTTAGAGAAATAACTACGTCTAACATATTTTCTGAGTACGTGTAATTTTAGAACCTTATTTTAAAGTATATATATAAACTCAATGTTGCAAAAGAGATGGCGAACGGGCCTCTGTATCTTTAGAGGGCATTATTCTAGGTAACTTGACACAATATAATAAGGAAAAAGAGATCTTTCATTCAGAAAAACCTCCTTAGAACTCTTCAGAATCTATTTAGTTCAGTAATTGCTCCAACACTTTCGAAGTATACGAGTATTTTGTATTTTAACTATGATTACGTAGTAGAAAAGCTATGTAGGTATTATCTTTTCCGTTAATGTGAAGTAAACATTCGGTTATGTTAATTATAATTTATTGCGTATATGTTGGCGCCAGAGTGTGATATTCAACACGGAACAGGTCCGTCGTATCGCTGTTATTATTATTTTAAATATACATACACCTAAGAATTTTCGAGCCCGGAATTTATTGTTTTATTTTTTAAGATTTCTTTGTAACGTCTTTTGTGAGGATTATCTTTGTTGGAAATATCAAATTTAAGTATAAAACGGGTTATTGTTTTAAATTGCTAACTATAACTGACATTTTAAGTTATACTAGTGGGCGCCCAGAGGTCGACATTCGACCATAGTTCATTGATTTTTTTAAGTTTGAATTTTTATTAGGGTTAATATCATTGTTGAATGTAGAATGAAAAAGGGTAATTGGAATGTAAGAGTAAAATAATACATATATACTACATACAGTCGAGCATTGCAACCTCTTTCGCAACCTTTTTTGAAGTTCTTTATTGACGGATGTCAAATTGTCTTTTTTATATACATGTTGTGTAAAAGTGAAGCATTAGTGTGAGTAATGCATATTTTAATTAATTTAATGTACTTCTAATGCATTTTATATAAAATAAATAGCTTTCTGCACTTCTCCTCCATATAAACTTTAACTATGCCAAATTTCACGTTCATCCGTTCGCGCAATTCCGTTAAAAAGGGATACAAAGTTTAGGCTTCACGTATTAATATATAGATATGATATACGTATGTTTTATATATTGTCATATGCATTTTCTCGCATCCTAAGGTATCTAATCTGTGTTTCTTATATGATATCTTCTTATAATAAATAAAATTATATTAAAAACCTAGAACTACGCAAAAACTACTGAATAAATTTCGATTATCTTTTTATTTTCACTTCTCAGAATAAATCTCTCTTCTCTAAAAATATTACGATAAATTATTTTAATAGAAAGTTATTAAAGAGGCTCTGATTTTTGTAAGTGTTACGCCTTCTGTAATGTGTATTTTCTTGTTGTAGCTAACTGAGATAAGCGATGTGGTACTCATTAATATTTTAGAAAAATTCTGGCATTAATTATTTTTGTAAGTTTTTAGTACAGCTATTTTGTCAATTGTTATTTTTTTAATACTAGCTTCTACCTGCGACTTTCTCCGAGTGGAATTGTTATTTTGGGTTAAGGCTAATACGCAACGGAAGTTCTCAAAAGGAAAAAGAAAACCTGATTTTGTAACATTGTTCATTGGTGCTCCTATTGACCTTAGCGTGGTGATATATAGTCTATAGCCTTCCTCGATAAATGGGCTATCTAAACACTGTTCAAGTTTCAAATCGGACAAGTAGTTCCTGAGCTTTATAATATTAGTAGAGATTGCTACCCTTCTCTCATACTTATCTCGAGCTGTCATTCAAATTTCAATAACTTTTGATAGAGTGGACCGATTTTAATGAAACAAAGACTAAGGTATTCTCGAGGGTATGCTTTATGATTTTCTTGGTGTAGTTTTATTGTAAATCCAGTACTTCAGCAGTGGTGCATGTCCATACAAACAGACAGACAGACAAACATTTCTAAAAATAATTGAAATGTATTTTATTACTTATTCTTAGACAACTACAACAATTGATTTCACGAAAATCGAAAAAGTACAGATACGTTAAATTTACATTCTACTTATATGTATATAGATAACTTATCTGTAATGTATGGACGTGGTTGTCTAATGTTTTGACCAGTGAAATATCGACTCGATGTCCGCAGGTTTGAACTTTGACGAGTATCAACGGGTTTTGTTGAAATTCACGTGTGTTTAATAATTCAAATTATTAACGCTATTGGAACGGTGTCGGAAAATATTATGTGTATGTCAGAACAGCTTGCAATGTGTTATTATGGTACCATCGCTTTTGGGGAAAAAGCATAGAATTTTGGTTTTCGTTGGAGTCTAATATCTTCTATTCTCTTCAATCAAGGGACTTCTGGCCCCGCAATGGCTTTCAGGCTGATGGTATTAAATGTGTTGGCTTAGGTAATAACTATCAACAGGTGAGTTTATCTCATAAAGTTTTTACAAACTACACACTTTATTATAATGCGTTTCCGATACTTGTATACAGATACATTGAGATCCTTAAGAATAGAATTGGACTACCTATTTAGGGGAATTATAAATCCCATTAGAACAACCAATTCTCATATCCTTATTTCAACCGAAATGAGACAATTAACAAATGTTTTTACGATACAAAATGAACAAAACATTTTTTTAAATGTCCATCTTCAACCTCTTTTGTTATGAAATGTTGTGACTGTGATATAAAAAATATATTTTTTTAGATCGGCGACGAAATATATACATAGTATGGAAATAAATAACACATTTATTAATTCCATATTCATTATATTCGGAAGGTATTTTCCATGATTTCATTATTTATATTAATTATGTACATATTTTTGAATAAAGATAATAACATATTTCGTTGGAAATCAATAAAATCTAGTTCTTTAATATTAATAATAATAAAGTTAATTATGATGGAGATCCGCCTGTTTAATAAAGAATAACAACAGTAGTCGGTTATTGAAATGAGTTTCATCTCATAAATTATGTTTATTATAATATGTTAACGTATTATAATTTTTCGGTAACCAATATTCTAGTAGATTATTAGTAGTATTGTCGAGTTATTTACAAGTTTCTTGCCATCATTTCAATAAACTAACAAGATGGTATCCCTCATATTAAAACTTTCCAAGGAGTTTTGACAAGTTTGAATCCATACTCTGTGGTATTGTTTCCCACCGGTCTCACTTGTGCACTATAACTAAACTATATTACGTAAAACACGACCAATATCACAAAATATAGAGCCAAATAATACAAGATTATGAGTTATAAAATCGACTACAATACATTCCGAGATCTGGCCCAAAATCTTTTAATGTATTACTAAAAAAAATATGATAATCCTCTAACGATAGTGTTCGAAATAAACTTAGAGTCAGTTGTACCGACTGATAGAGGTCTTTCTAGATTCTTATCATGACTACGTATCATTAGGAATTTGCTTAGGGTCTGAGCAGTTATGATACAATTTATAAGTATTAATTGAATTTACAATCTATTAAAACATCACTCTCATGAAACAACAACGCTTTACGAAAAGTCACGGGAACTTGTGATATTTTTGAATTCTTTAAAGTGCCTATGGTTTATAATTAAATAAGAATTAGATATTAGGCGGTAAGCAGTTTACGTTCATGGGCCGTAAATAAAATGCGGAATGAATGATATCTCATATTTGACTTCTGTCATCATCATCATCAACTTGTACGAAACCCACTGTAGGACCATAAAGCTCTTCCTGATAAAAGATACAGGACCATTTCTCAGGTTCAGGTTTCCTCTCAATGTTTACGCCAATGTTAACGCAATGTTTATTGTCAGTAACTGTACGCGAGTTCCGAAAAGTTCGTTAATACATGACGGGGTTCGACCCTGCGGATATCGGATTGATATTCCATAGTTACACCACCACGGCTTTCTTGAATTCTATGGTAATCGGCTTTCTTGAATTCTATGGTAGGTTATATTTGAATATTTGGTATCTAACTGATACCCGTGACTTCGTAAACGTTGACCTACGCATGCGCGTTACACCGCTTGCATTCACAATTACAAGTACTCAGTAGTAACAACAAAAAACTTTAAATTAAGTTATAAACCTACAAATACAAAATGAAAGGTTGGAGTTCTGAAGACTAAAGAACAAATCATGGGTTTACTCGCAGTAGAGAACCTACGTGAAAAATATTTCTTCAAAGACGGACTCAGAGAAATGTACGGGACGTTTATGCGCTAAGGAACATGCTTTCTAGTTTCCATTTATATAGTTACATCTATATATAAAATTCAGGTACGCATGTGTCTTTACTCGTATGGATACGTTTAATTACCTCATAAATTATTGCCTCGTCGTGACACACGGCTGATTACAAATATAAACGCAACATGTATAATGCAAATGGTATGTTACAAAACATGTATTAACATTTAGTTCAAGTTTAATTCCGAACGTCGATATATCTTATTTTCTAGAATCGACTAGCCTTGTACAAAGAAACATATAACCTAAATATGCTTTTAACTAACTTTTACTTGCAGCTTCGTTCGGGTTAATTTAGATCTATTCTGGAGACAAAACTAGCACCTGCAGTACATTTAATCACACAAGATTTAGTTCGTTTTTCAGAGAGATGGCGCCACAGTACAGGTAGCTCGCGCTTTCATGTGATCACAATGACATGCGACTCTCGATCCGATATAATTCAATTCGCCAGGATTCCAAAATATCCAATAGTCCTCTTGTCTGAATCATTGACTTGTCGTTTAATCGTCATAGCCGTGTTTGTCAAAAATAATGTCTGGTCGACAACATTTCCGTAAACACTTAACTTGGGAATAGTATTTTTGAGGTAAAAGCTACTCTATATTATTTTCTGTTACGTTAAAAACGTGGATGCAGAATTATAGGGCGATCAGTTTAGTATTTAATAAGTGAAAGCATAGCAAATAAAGACACTCACATTCGCATTCCAACCTGCATAATTAATTTTGACACCGCGTCGATGGACGTAGGCTCAAATCACAGCAATTGTGTCAGAGCTTTCGGTGAAGGAAAGCACAGTGATGAAACCATACCATGGTGGTAGGTTTTTTTAATCCGCCTGGCTAGTTATCATCATCAAGCTGAAGTTGTCACTAATTACCTGTTGGTGTGTTTCGGCCGGTGTACTTGAGAGCCAACCGCTTCTAGATTTAGCGCGTTAACCATATAGATAAATATAGAACTGTGGATTGCCTGGAGTTTGGAAATGTCAGTACGTCGTGGGCTGGCGTGGTTATTATGTGCATACCTTTCTTCTGGAAGAGGCCTATAGCCTCGATATGATGATGATGATGATAATGGCCCAGTATTTTTTGTTTGTACATCTCTTTTTTTTTTAACGTGGGGAAATCCCTTATGGATACGCCACCCTCCCGGGGGAGAGGGTGGGTTATGTCCGAGTCCCACGGACTAAAACCCCACGGTGTACCGACAGACCGTTTTGTGGGGGCGGCAAGGGATCGTTCAGGCTAATCAACCTTGTAGAGCCGCCCCCACGGTCCGCCCGGCGGAAGGTGACCGCCGGGCTCCTACCTATAGAGGGACAGACCGGGTACACACCGGCTGCCCCCCCTCGTCCGCCGGACCTGTGCAATGAGGAGATGGGCCCCCCGGCCCATCCCCTCAGGTCCGGCTACGGTGGCAGGAGGAGTTGGGCGAAGCGCCTTCTCGCAGAAGGAGGCCATCGCTCGCCAAGCCTGTTCGCTGCCGAGCATGGCCGAAACCACGCTCGGCAGCGATAAGTCCGTTCCCACGGCCGCCGCCAGAATGCGGCGCTGCTCCCCCCACGCAGCACACTCAGACAGCGTGTGCTTGTACATCTATGTTATCTACATCTATACTATCTAAATAAATATGATTTGTTATTATTTTGTTATGTTTCCACTAATCCCAATAACTTCTGGGTAGATTTGAAACGATCTTGTTTATATTTTATGTTTTTTTTTATTGAGGAGGACTATAGACTAATATCATGCTACGACTACTGAGAGTGGAGCAATTATCACACAAAATATTGGTCACAAAGTATATTAAACACCATTGCAATAGCACGGACAGTAGGGACGGCGATTCCCCGCAAAAAAATAATCTTAAATCGATTCGAATCGTAGTCTGTGGAATAGATTAATGAAAAAATCAATGTTTAGTGGATCGATAATTCAAAAATCGATCTCTTCATTTTGTTTTTGAGTTGATGAGTTTTTTCTTAAAAAAATATAAATAATCGTATGGCTTTATTTCTATCTAGATAGTAAAAATCGGATCACGATTTCATAGTGTCGGAGAACGTTCTATGGATAAATTCAATATTTAATATCGATTAAAATGATCGATTTTTAATTTTAGTCTAAAAGCGATTATTCAGTTAATCGATCTCAGATCGTAATGCCTAACGGGCAAGCTCTGTGATACAACATGGGGAATCGTAGCCCGAGGACGGAGAGGATTAAAAAAGAGTAAAACAGTGGGTTAAAGTTGGTCTATTTCTCTAGCTTATGGCTTCTGTGTCTGTGGTAAAAAGTGAAAATGTATTACACATTATTTCCTGTTTTCACTTATGATAACTGATGTAACTAAGTTGCAAGACAGATAGCAGAGTATGTACAATATTAAACGTGGATACAATTTTGAAATATTTTATTACATACTCTAGTTACATACGTTTGAACGACCGGTAGCGTCATTTTAATGTCTATGTAAAAAAATGTGTTAGTTAAATGTATATCAGGATATCTTAATCTAATTATATAACATCCAGTGTCACGATGTTTGTCCACGATACACTCGGAAGCTACTCAACCGATCTTCATGAAGCGTTGGCATTTATGTATAATGTGTTACAACTTGAGAGATAGGATAATTTATATTTCGATTAATAATAGCCTCAATATTTTTTATTACAAATTAAATTATTGTCAATGTTGATTATTGTTATTAATTGTATGTTTCATTAGTATCGAACAGATGTCGCTTTAAATTAGTTTGTGGATAGAAAACTGTAGGATCGACGCTCATAGATGGCGCCACGCATTTGCGTGCATAATTTTATCATAATTTTTATTAAACATGTAATAACTGAGCCACAGCAACGCGTGGCCGGGTCAGTTAATAAAGTATAAAAAAGATGTTGATCGAGCTTATGAGAGCATAAAGTATTTTCGATTTCGATCGCTTTGTAATTCGCTCACATTCACTTAATTATCATCTGACGGTGAAGAAACCATCGTGAGGAAGACGTAAACTTTAGGAAATATTTTTGTTTACTACGTTGTAGTGAAGTCACAAAACTTCTTTTTCCGTCGTCCTTTTTTTTCTATTGAATCAAACCCATTATAGTGTTTCAATATACACGATACGCTCTTTCACGCGTGAAGACGCTTTCGCGCAGGAAAGATTGCACGTGTAAATACAAACAATGGCAATTACTTGTAAACTCACGTAGGTACTATCCTGTATTCAATCGTGCACACTCCAATCGCGCATGAAAGAGGGTGTCGTGTAAAAGCAGCTATTAACGGAGTTGACAATTACACTACTAGGTAATATTAGCTATTGGCATCATCTGAACAAGGTTCTGCGAAAATACGTATTTAACAAAACGTATACTTTAACGATTTAGATTCATACTGTTCAGCAGTGACTCTCTGTTGATTTTATTTTTAGGACATTTAATCAAAATAATGGACATCGTCCGTCGCTATCGTTTGCAATTGAAATATCTACTAAGTGGGCTTCACTTTCTTTATTTAGGTTACCAACAAATTCAACATTAATACATTGTTATTACAATAAAGTCTACAGTTCAACGTTTTTAGTAGTCCGGTGAAGCTGTAAAGACCCTGCAGGGTCAATAGCGTAGTCAGTTCGAGGGAAAAAAAAATCAACGTTTTTACTAGATATGATCCTTATTTTTTAGGCAAGAACGGCGTGGATATCAAAATTTAATACTATATAATATAATTTGAATAATTAAGATTTAAGGAATTTAAATATGAAATAAAATAGTTAATTTATTACATATTATTTTTTTAATTTCTAACTTTTCACACAAAACAAATAAATTCCTACGATCTTGAATAATTTAATATAATTTTTAGAGTAACAATAAATCTTGCAAGATTAAGCAACATTTTTTTTTATTGTCACTCTTTTTAAATGTTTTGTGACACAGGTGTGATTTTAATAACAAACGTTAATTCGAAATCCGGTATCGAGATTTCGTCTTAACGATTTTTAGATACATATTTATCTTGTATAAACAATTTAAAATTATGTGTCAGTTTAAAACACAATTATTATTATTGAATATATATATATATATTGTAAGACAAAGAATTAGTCTTTAAATGTCATGCTTTTCTCTATACTTTTTCTGGATCCAGTATTATGACGTCATTAATTATGATTGTATAAATTTAATTTATTTTAACAGCAGATATAACAACTATTTATGTAATTTGAATTAAGAAATAAAAGGATTAAATATACCTATATTAAAAAAAACCCAATTTTTTTTTATGGAGATTACATTTTTATTGTTTTTTTTATATAAATCAAACAACTATTTTATATGTCACAATAACTAATACCGTAATTCGTTCTTTCTACGCAAAGAATAACATATGATTTAAGATTATTCATTACCCTGTTGTTGGTTAATCTTTATCAGTTATTATTATTTACTTTACTAATGATAATGTTACCACAACGTACATGCAAACGTTCTGTAACAGATGCTACAAATACTCAATGGACAGTTCTAACAAGGAATCCACCATCTTGTTAAAACATTGAAATTATCAGAAAACACTCCAGAATTTGACAATTATAAAATTATGTTTGTCTTGGCTGTATAATCCAGATACCTTTGCCTTTTTCTTAAAATAAAAAAAAAACAGAAACTAAAGGGGCTTTTGGCGGGATATTGGGATGTTATGTAGTATGTTTATATTTTATTCATAATCTTGTGTTATTTGATTTTATAATTTGTGATATTGGTAGTGTTTTATGTAATATACTTCGGTTATTGTGCACAAGTGCAGCGAATGGGAAATAATATTACAGAGCATGAATTTTGATATGCCAAAAAAACTCCATCGAAAATTTTGACAAAGGATGTTGTTAGAACACTGACATTATCACAAGACACTCCAGAATTGGCAATTACAAAATGACGTCTGCCTTGGCTGTATAGTCGAGATACCTTTGCCATTTCCTTAGAATAATATCTATGTACAAAAAAACCGATATCATTACCGGAATATTTTGTTACGCGGACGAGAGACGACGACGATAACAGGCGAATTCTCTCAAAATCCGGTTTTGTAAATGGAAAATTAAGATTTCGCATTTCGTAACCGAAAATATCACCGGTTCATCGTTTCGTATGACGTAATAGAGTTGCACTGAGGGTGTTTATATTTGATGGGCTCTATTAGCTGTCTAGGTCATTGTTAAGTGGATTCAAGGCCAGATTTTGTTTATCTTTTGTTTCAACAAAGTATGATACTACTGCACCCAATAGTACAGTGTGATATAAGACTAATGACTATAGCTTAAAGTTGAAAATCGATGGAGGTTGTGGTCCAGCCTCTTTATGAATAGGTGGCTATATGAATTACTATTATTCTTCAACGTGTTCAGATTAATTTCGAGTAATCTAACAACTGTTTGCGACTTCTCAACTTTCTCTACTATGTCAGATATATGTTTATATATCTATGTATCTATAATCTAGAACATCCATGTATATCTCTTGTATATATAGATTTAAATATCAGTAGCCATACCTAATAGTGCCTCCATAGCGCAGTACACCAACTATTGAACAGAGAAGACTTGAGTTTCATCCTAGTTTATAACTGACTCCCATACCAATAATTATAGGCTAATTTTATAAATTCCAAATCTCTCATTACCACTTACCCCTACAAAGTTTTTACTGATTTTAAGTCAACTTCCATAATTTTACCGTTACTGCTTAGCTTCTAAAGCGTTATGATATGTAGTGTAAATAGAATAAAAGTATTAGACGAGGCAAACAAAAGACAGTTGAATTTTGTTTATATGTATAAGTTTTTTTTTTTGGTAACAAATCTTCGAGATTATAACTGCCAATATCGAGTAGGTTATAATATTACAAGTTTCTTGTGATAATTTCAATGTTGTAACAAGATGGCGGCTCCATTGTTAGAACTTTCCATGGAGTTTTTGTGGCACCTCAGAATTCACGTTCTGTGGTATTATTTCCCATCCACTTCACTCGCGCCCAATAACCGAACTATATTACGTACAACGCTACCAATATCACAAAATATAGAATCAAATAACACAAGATTATGAATAAAATATAAATTCAACTACATGAAAGACTAAAATCCCGCCAAAAACTCTATTTATGTATATCTCTATACCTTTAAACAAGCAATTCTTGTATATTTTTATATTGTTATATATTCAGGATCTTGGAAACTGCGGCAGCGATTTCCGTGAAACTTAGTATGTAAGTGATTTCGGGGACGATAAATCGATCTAACTAGATTTCGTTCATAGAAAACTTTTATTATCCGAGTTTTCAGGCAATGAAAATATTTAGCTAGAATATAAAGGTAAATTTCGCCACCGTTAACAAAACAATAAAAGCTTAAATGGAAATCGGCCGCTTCGAAAATTCGTATAACTCCAGTTCGAATCCGAGTTAGACCAAAAGAGAAATGTCTTTTAATATTTATTTTTTTATATAACATGCTAATTTTGTGATGCAAACTTAACAGTTTATTTTCATTTAAAAATGTTTTTTAAAGAACCGAGCTAGACTCGGTCGTCCAGGTACAGTTACAGTTACAGGTAAAGTTAAACGATCAATTAGACACAAAAGGTAGTTCAATTAATGGTATTTTACAATCATGTATATCTTTTAACGTAATAACAAAAATTAGTAAACAGATTATATTGTATAATGTGTATAGAACTTAATGATTAAAGACAAAAACCGGGATAGAGTCGCAGGCAACAGTTAGTCTATAATATTTTCGTAAATATATTCATTTACTTTCACAATATTAATTATTAATGTAATAATACATATAAAAACTACAGAATTGAGTTTTGCAATGCAACCTTCACTCGAATAAGTCAGTCTTTCGACACAACGTCCAATAGGTTATTTCACATAGAAGATAATAATGCACGGTTGCAAACGATATGATGTACGATGTTCGCTAATTTAAATTCATAGACTGTGCTACTGTATTTTTTATAGTTCTATTTTTAGCAACCAATCTTCTATTAAATTATTACTGCCATTGTCGAGTAAGTAATTATATTACAAGTTTCTTGCGATCATTTCAATATTCTAACAAGATGGTGGGCGTCAAGTTTTTATGGTGATAGAGCCACGCTGAAGCTATTACTGGTTTCAGCATGAATGGGTCGGCCCGGGGTAGTACCACCCCTCTCGCAGAAAACCGACGTGAAGTAACAGTGCTTGCATTGTTGCGTTTCGATAGATCAGTGAGAGCACTGGAACCTCTACCCTCCCCTTACACTTTCCCCTTCCATTCCTCCCCCCAACACAGAATGGCAACGCACTTGCGACTCCCCTAGTGTTGCTAGTGTCTATGGACGGCGGAGATCACTTAACATCAGGTGACACGCTTGTTCGCTTGCATTCTATGATATAAAAAAGAAAACCTTGCCACGAAGCTTTTGTGGCAAAACAGAATCCATGTTCCATGGTATTATTTCCCGTCCATTTCACTTGTGCACTACAATTAAATTGTATTACATAAAACACCACCAATATTACAATATATTTAATCAGGTAACACAAGATTATGAATAAAATATGAATGATATCCCGCTAAAAACCAATACTTTGAAATGATACTCTACAACAATAAATTAATGTATAATGTACTACAACGGAGGTTTTGAACCAATGAGTCTTCTTCTTCTTCTTACCCTTATCCCACATAAGTAGGGTCGGTACATGTTTCTCATGTTGTGGTATATGATTTGGCTTAATTTTTACGATCGGCCGCCTGCCTGACATCAACCCTCCTTGGGATTATTTTGTTGTACCACTGTATGTATGATTATTATTATGTAGTTACGAAGTCTGATGGGCTCTTTTAACCTTAAAATTTTTCGTTCCGGTTAAAAACGAAGTTCTTTCAGATTATGGTTTGCATGCTATATTGCCATTTTTTTTCAGGATTCGTGGTTTCAGATTCTTCACAGTAATAATAATATAAAATTAGATATAATAAACCATTATAAAAATACAAAATATGAAAACTATAATAGAAAAATAGATGCAAATAACAAATAAAATGACATGTCAATGTCACTTTGACCAATGAACCAATGAGTCTATAACACTTTTTTAGTATATGCTTCTTTTGGCGCGTTACGAGAAATAGCTCTATGATTGGGTTTTTAGCTTGAAGTTGCGTGCATTGATGCAGGTAACACATTATGAAGTTAATTGCGGAACAGTTTTTTAAAAAAATAATATGTAAATAAATACATTTCAAATATAAATATTCATTTAACTAAAATATTTGAGGCCGACCGTAGTGCGTGCATCACGCAACAATTAATAGATAAATTGGATGAATTCTTTTAGTTTTAAATTTTAGACAGCTACTAGGTCTTTTGTCATTTATTAATTGTCGTAATATTTTTATTCAATATAAAGTTAAATAAAGGCCATGATTTTTATAAACATTATGCCTTCAGCGATGTGGGAGTGGATGGAGCAAGGAATGTGATGCTTTTATATATATTTTATTATGTTTATAAAACTGTAATATTTTAAGATTATTAAAATACACAATTACTTTATCATATGTTGTAAACAAAAGGCTAGCGGTAAGAGTGGTAATAGAATTATCGGCAAGGACTAGTAAATGGCTTGACGTGTCTATTTTAATAATTAATTATTGTATATTAAATCTGTTAGTTAATCTTTCAAATAAATAAACAAAGAAGCTATACAAATAAAGAAGCATGACCGCAAGACTCAATGCACCTTCCAACTAAGCACCTTGTTATAACTGACATCAGAACTGCGGTCTTTTAAAACTCATTCAATTACTCCGGCTTTTTAAATTCCCCGTATCCAAATGCTTTCCCATCAAAAGCTTGGATTTAATATAGTATTGAATTTACATCGAACTGACGTAGTATGGCAGTATTACACATTTGCAGCTATTTTTGACACCTACTTGATAAAGAATATGGAAATATTTGTAAATTTTTAGACAAATTTTAGCGTTGAAATATTTAAAGATAAAAAAATATTTATGGTCAATTCGCAATGGAGTTGTTAGAATTAACTCCAACGTCATCTTATCGGATAATTAAGAGGCTATTGTACGTCTGTCTGTCACACGGCAAGGTCTCCGCTGGGCACCATAATTGCCGCATTCATGTGAGAACGTTAAAGTATACACGGAATAATCGACATTTATTACTGTTAATCTCTGTTATTACGAAATACAACAATTTTTATATGCAAGGAATTGAAACAATAGTCGAGGCAGTCATAAGGACTGCCGCCAGAAGTGAACACTCGGAACAATGGAATTTAAACTGTTTTCTCTTTTGAATTTTTAAATTAATTTTAGTGCTTATTTATATTTCAATTCAATTTCCAAATTGAAATTATTATCATTAGGCCCTCTCTGAAATCTATTGACACTTCGAACAGTAATGTATACTTTCTTATACAGTTTATGAATTCATCAAACGTATGATGGACTACAAAATCTTTTTTTTTAATCATAGCCGGCAAACGAGCAGATGGGTCACCTAATGTTAAGTGACCACCACCGTCCATAGACCCTTGCAAAATGAGGAGAATCGCAAGTGCGTTGCCAGCTTCTGTTGGGGCGAGGGAGAGGAAGGGAAGAAGGAAGGGGAATCTCAATACAAAATATCATTATTAGATGCGCTCTTATACTCGTATTACGTGTCGCTAGTCTAACGTAAGCTGCTATACAGTCGGTCACGCTTACTAGCATGACATGACGCACCACCGTCCATAGACCCTTGCAAAATGAGGAGAATCGCAAGTGCGTTGCCAGCCTATGTTGGGGCGGGGGAGAGGAAGGGATAAGGAAGGGGAATCTCAATACAAAGTATCATTATTAGATGCGCACGGGCTCTTATATTACGTGTCGCAAGTCTGACACAAGCCGCTATACAGTCGGTCACGCTTACTAGCATGACATGACGCGAAATTATAACTCCTTTGCCTAAAATACCGCTCACCGCGCCTAAAGAAGTTTTCACCTCAAAAAACTTTAAACTTCGTACTTACTGTTCTAGAGCGTTTTATAGAAATAATGCAGGAAAAAGCGCGTTCAAAAGACGCATGTGCAAATATTACATAGCACTAAAAAGAAGTACGGCCAATTACACTTACAAGTGGGATAGATTTGTATTTCTTAACTTAATAACCATCCAAAAATACTCTATCCAAGCATCCAATTTATTATTTAAAAATATCTAAAGTCATACTTGATTTATGTAATATTAGCTTTAATTTCGTCCACCTATACGTATACAACAGGCTTTGTAGTAAAAATCAGTGCTGCAACGCGTGCACTTGCAAACCTGCAGCTTATGTTGAGATATTTTTTTTCACCCCATGCAACACTAAACTCCTTTGAATTTTTTATGTACACATTTGTAAATATGTGTTGTATGTGCTGAATAAATATATCTTTTTCTCTTCCTTTCCTTAATAAAACAATAACCAGCAAAGAAAATGATTATAAGTGAAAAGAAGAGGTGCTAATTATAATAATTATCTTATTTCTCGAATTATAAAAGTTAATTATATATTTATTGGAAAAGACTTTTTGAATAAAGTATAACCAAAGATTAAACAGCGCATCAGAAGCGTCAAGTGTAACAATAGACTCGTGTTTAACGATTCGATAAAACACAGTATCCGGTCGGCGCTAAGTATTTTCCTTGGCCCAGTTGACCGACGTAAACCATTAATTACGAATATTATAAAGCATAAAAACCGAGTAGCACAAAACTCTACATACATAGCTGCAACCTCGTATGCATCCGGTATTTTCACTAATTAACCTCCAAGGTTCTACTTAATCGTCATTATCTTGAAATTAATCTCATGTATACTTTAGCCACTTCTGTTTAATTTATATTATATATTTATTAATTCGAATGTAACTACCTCTTTATCGACCAAATGAAGGACATCTGATTCGGTTGAACTAGTACAGACTTATTTGCACATTGCGCTGTGCTCTCGTTTGATATTTTTATTAAATACGATATTTACGACCTTCGACAAGTAAGAAGAAAAAAGCAGGTCGATAGATATCTGCGATAAATATAATGTGAACGAAAAAATCTATGAATAATACAAAACTACACGTGAATGGAATAAACGATTTAGATAATGTTGATCATTGCCACTGATTACGTTAAAGTTTTCAATTCTGTTTGATTTCAATCGAATAAAATAAAAAATTCTTCATGCAGTTTAGGCTCTGAGGAGGCGCTTATAAAACAAAACTCTGCCATCGATTTGGGGAGCAACCCAGTCATCGAAAATAGCGCGCAAGAAACTGGGTCTGGCGTGAAGGGTGTCACTTCCAGAGATCACCATCGTTCACGTAATGTTCTACCGTATACTAAATAGAAATAAAACCTCCTTATATATTACTTAAACTTTATGGATAAAATCTCTTTCTTAAATTTATATACCTATATATTTCAAGTAATCTATAGATTCGTTTCAAAGATTTGCGTGTTCGGTCATCGTATCATTGCAATTCATTTATTCCGTAGTTAATCAATGTATCGTATTCATGAAGGCTAATACGTCCCACATACAAACACCTACTGGTAACGAATCTTTATTGATCGTAAAATAACAAATTCAACAAATCGACACAATATCAGCAATGCCTGATACTATATATGCTATCAGATTTATTTCTCTGCAATGTAAGGTTTATTTTTCAAGTATTTATAAGTTGTAGCTCCGTATGTATTTATAAAATATTAAAAGAATTATTCGTACTTGGGATAAAATAGTGATTAAACCTGTTAAATCTTTATAATCAGTTCACAATGGTTATTGTATGGTAATTAACAAACAGACAAAGTTACTTTCAGATTTGGAGTTCTTATCGTGGATTCTTATAAAAAAAAATCGAGGTAGCCATAAGGACTGCGGACAGAAGTGAAAACTCAAAACAATGAAATTTAATCTGTGTTCTCTTCTGAATCTTTAAATTAATTACAGCGTGAATTATTTAACTTTCATAATTCGTAAATTGAAATTATTGTCATTAGTTTCTCTTTCATATCTATCGATACTCCGAATAATAATTATATACTTTTGTGTTTATTAATTCATCAAACATATGATGGACTGCATAATCTCATATTAGATTTACAGGGGACATTATACTACGCGTCGCTAGTATGACGCAAGCTGCGCAAGCGCTATACAGTCGGTCACGCTTACTAGCATGACATGACGCGAAATTATAACTCCTTTGCCTAAAATACCGCTCACCGCGCCTAAAGAAGTTTTCACCTCAAAAAACTTTAAACTTCGTACTTACTGTTCTAGAGCGTTTTATAGAAATAATGCAGGAAAAAGCGCGTTCAAAAGACGCATGTGCAAATATTACATAGCACTAAAAAGAAGTACGGCCAATTACACTTACAAGTGGGATAGATTTGTATTTCTTAACTTAATAACCATCCAAAAATACTCTATCCAAGCATCCAATTTATTATTTAAAAATATCTAAAGTCATACTTGATTTATGTAATATTAGCTTTAATTTCGTCCACCTATACGTATACAACAGGCTTTGTAGTAAAAATCAGTGCTGCAACGCGTGCACTTGCAAACCTGCAGCTTATGTTGAGATATTTTTTTTCACCCTTCGTACTTACTGTTCTAGAGCGTTTTATAGAAATAATGCAGGAAAAAGCGCGTTCAAAAGACGCATGAGCAAATATTACATAGTACGAAAAAGAAGTACGGCCAATTACACTTAAATGTGGGTTAGATTTCTATTTCTTAACTTAATAACCATTCAGAAATACTCCATCCAAGCAAGTAACCTGTATAGCACTTTATTGGAGTCGAACCCAGTTCCTCACTGCATCCAATCTATTATCTAAAAATATCTAAAGTCATACTTGACTTATGTAATCCTAGCTTTAATTTCGTCAACCTATATGTATACAACAGGCTTTGTAGTAAAAATCAGGGCTGCAACGCGTGCACACTTGCTTATGTTGAACCGTTTTTTTCACTCCATGCAACACTAAACTCCTTTGAATTTTTTTATGTACACAACTGTAAATATGTGTTGTATGTGCTGAATAAATATATCTTTTTCTCTTCCTTTCCTTAATAAAACAATAACCAGCAAAGAAAATGATTATAAGTGAAAAGAAGAGGTGCTAATTATAATAATTATCTTATTTCTCGAATTATAAAAGTTAATTATATATTTATTGGAAAAGACTTTTTGAATAAAGTATAACCAAAGATTAAACAGCGCATCAGAAGCGTCAAGTGTAACAATAGACTCGTGTTTAACGATTCGATAAAACACAGTATCCGGTCGGCGCTAAGTATTTTCCTTGGCCCAGTTGACCGACGTATCTGTTTGTTTGGATGTCGGCCGTCGAGACGCTCTGCTGAAGTTGCGACACGCTCTGCCAAAACCATTCACCGCATAACACCTATATCTTAGGTGTGAAGAGAGTATAAAGCATGCAAATTTTATTTTAAACATTGTTTTTACCGGTGTTACCAGATCCCAACCGTATTAGACCGATACAGTATTTTGGTAATCGATTTCCTAAAGTATTTTACACTGACAACTTACAAAAATAATACTTTTTACTACAATCGAATTGCACGTATCGTTTGTACAATGAGCTCGGATCTAAGCACATCGCTATAAAAACATTTGACCATCGAGCTTTTAAATTCAAAAGAACAATTAAATACATTTTACATCCAATTACTATTTAGACAACATTCAGTAAATTATATTTCAAAATCCTTGATTATATTTGCCATCTTGTTTTCTTTTCCATAGGTTAATTTCTGTTTTTATAGATGAATCCATTTTCTCTTCTTAACTGGTTTTTATTCTATTTGTTTCTTTGTCAAATGTCTATCAATATTTAATGTTACATAATTTTATTTTTTTAATTATTATTAATAGTGTAAGTTGTATCGATATGATAAAGCGTTTATTATTATTATTATATTACTTTTACGATTTTCATGAAAAAAAAATGTTGTAGGTGTCTAGAAATAAGTAATAAAATACATTTCAATCATTTATAGAAATAGTAGATAAGTTAATGGACTTATAACATTCAGATGACTTTATTAATCATTGTTTTCACATAAGGTTCCACGCGGACGAAGTCGCGGGCTGAGCTAGTTGTAAATGGATTAATAAATAAGAATACTTAGTCCAGACGACTATCAAACTCTCGATTACAATGATTAAGTCTGAAAAGATGGTGGACCTTAAAAAAAACAAAACGATTATTTATCAATTACTAGTAGCTAGTAGCGACCTCTTGTAACTTTATCTGCGATCTGTAAATGACGAAGCCAACTATTTATGCAGTACACGTCGCGTCGTTATGGCTGTCTGATAAAATAATTTTTCCAACTTACTTGATACTTATATATATGTGTTTTGGCCAATTTAAACAACACGTTTATAAATTATAGTCTATATGTAATGTATAAGCTATATCAGTTTTATCAAAATACGTTCAGTAGTTTTTGCATGAAAGTAACAAACGTCCACCTGTCCTTACAAAATTTATCATTGCTTTGTATTTGAGAATCGACACCAACAGTAGGTAAACAATATTCCGGAGTTTTTGGCGGGATCTTGGAATACCATGTAGTGGTCTTTATATTTTATGCATAATCTTGTGATATTTGGCTCTATATTGTGTAATATTGGTGATGCTTTACGTAATATAGTTTGATTATTGTGCATAAATGAAGTGGATCGGACTATGGAGTATGGATTCTGTCTTGCAATAAAAACTCCCTGGAAAGTTCAAAGCAAGATGCATCTTGTTAGTTCATTGAAATTATATCAAGAAATTTGTAATATCGATACTCACTTGACAGTGGCAGTAATAGTCTACTAGAAGACTGGTTGATAAAAATAAAATAGATGAAGAATAACAATATTCCGGTGGCAGCACTTCGGATATACACGAAGCTTCATTTCAATTTCAAAAAATTACGTTAAGACCGTACAGTTTATAAATATTTGGACGTGTTGGTATAGTATTGATTTCATATTTCGTATTGTAAGTAAAGAGTATCTATCAATAATTGACTAGTTATCTAAATATATAAAAATCTAGGGCAGAAAACTGTAGGACCGACTGTTATAGATATCTCATAAATTAGTGGTACTCAACCTATTTTTAAACGGGCCATAAAGACGTTTCACTCATGTTGTCGCGGGCCGCAAACTACAAATATTTAGGTATTCAATAACAAAAAGTAATTTCAAATTAACAACGTGTTAATGTAGTCAAAAATGATTGTCCAATAAAACAAGCTTGGTATAATCCTTATATCATAAGGAACGCATTGCGGTCGGGTTATCTGAGGTGTATTTAATTTACGGGAACGAAATTTTAGATAATTTTACTTTAACTACAAAGACACGGCGGGCCGCAGGTTGAGTATGGCTGTCATAGATGGTGCCACGTTTTAATTTCGAATTTAATTTTCCACTGCAGTTCATGTAATAACTGCGCCACAGTAACGCGTGGCCGAGTCAGATAGTATTTAGTATTAGTTAATAGATAGGTAGATAAGTGGATATTGTATACGTTATATACAATAACTATATATATATATATATATATATATATATACAATAACTCGTTACCTAAACTTCGAATGTATTTATAGCGAGGCCATTACAACTGATCTCCATTTAAATATTGTATAACAAACTTCTTTATTATAAAAACCGGTCTTTGAACTTGAACCTCCAGATAACGATGGTACCTACTACATTAATTAAGTTAATTTATGTTAATTCTACGACATAAATAAGCTGTGATATATTTAAAAATGTAATTCTACTTGTCAATATTCATCATTTTAATCGTTATTATTCTCTGATGATAAATAATGAATAGGTTTTTATCATAATTACTAGCTGACTCGGCCACGCGTTGCTGTGGTTCAGTTATTACATGTTGAATCGAAAAAAACACGTGCACCATAAAATAAACTGGAATTGAAAAGATATTCAAAATAAAGACGTGGTGCCATATACGAAATATCAAGAACAGTTTGTGGTACAGGGTATCTGTTAAAAAAAACATAAAATTCTGTCCGCATTTTATGGTGGAAAGGTCGTTAATATTACATAATGTAACCGACTACCGATCCTTATTACGTAACCGGCCTCGAACAATATGACTTTATAGAGCTCATCAATGTCACGATCTTGGCTGATCATATGACGGGTACATGACCTGGCTGGATGAGGACCATCGTTTGTTATCATGCATTTAACACATTCCTGTGTAAAGTTACTGTAAATTGTTTATCTATTCACACGGACCGCGCGCGACTGTTCGCGAGGTCGATGTATAATATTAAAAATAAACGAGGGCCAGGTCAGTGTGTACCTATAAGCTCGTAAAAACTTAAATGATGACGTCATCGATTACGGTTAACTAGAAATACTTCTCTGTATTCAACAGGACTATATGACTACAAGAAAATGTTGTAAATTTTTTTTTTTTAAAGTAGCATAAGGAGATGTAATATGGCTTAAAGTTTTAAAGCTGATATATATAGCACAAAGAAAATTTACCATAATCCGTCAAGAATTTAATTAATTACAAATTTTTGACTTTAGTCCGTTATCCTGGAGAACCCCTTGCGTTTTGAAAGTTTCCTAAATTTAACCTTGTAATATTACTTATCACTGTGCCAAGTTTCGTCAAAATTGGTTCTGTACTTCCAGAGTGATACGTTGTATCGATATGATAAAGCGTTTATTATTATTATTATATTACTTTTACGATTTTCATGAAAAAAAAATGTTGTAGGTGTCTAGAAATAAGTAATAAAATACATTTCAATCATTTATAGAAATAGTAGATAAGTTAATGGACTTATAACATTCAGATGACTTTATTAATCATTGTTTTCACATAAGGTTCCACGCGGACGAAGTCGCGGGCTGAGCTAGTTGTAAATGGATTAATAAATAAGAATACTTAGTCCAGACGACTATCAAACTCTCGATTACAATGATTAAGTCTGAAAAGATGGTGGACCTTAAAAAAAACAAAACGATTATTTATCAATTACTAGTAGCTAGTAGCGACCTCTTGTAACTTTATCTGCGATCTGTAAATGACGAAGCCAACTATTTATGCAGTACACGTCGCGTCGTTATGGCTGTCTGATAAAATAATTTTTCCAACTTACTTGATACTTATATATATGTGTTTTGGCCAATTTAAACAACACGTTTATAAATTATAGTCTATATGTAATGTATAAGCTATATCAGTTTTATCAAAATACGTTCAGTAGTTTTTGCATGAAAGTAACAAACGTCCACCTGTCCTTACAAAATTTATCATTGCTTTGTATTTGAGAATCGACACCAACAGTAGGTAAACAATATTCCGGAGTTTTTGGCGGGATCTTGGAATACCATGTAGTGGTCTTTATATTTTATGCATAATCTTGTGATATTTGGCTCTATATTGTGTAATATTGGTGATGCTTTACGTAATATAGTTTGATTATTGTGCATAAATGAAGTGGATCGGACTATGGAGTATGGATTCTGTCTTGCAATAAAAACTCCCTGGAAAGTTCAAAGCAAGATGCATCTTGTTAGTTCATTGAAATTATATCAAGAAATTTGTAATATCGATACTCACTTGACAGTGGCAGTAATAGTCTACTAGAAGACTGGTTGATAAAAATAAAATAGATGAAGAATAACAATATTCCGGTGGCAGCACTTCGGATATACACGAAGCTTCATTTCAATTTCAAAAAATTACGTTAAGACCGTACAGTTTATAAATATTTGGACGTGTTGGTATAGTATTGATTTCATATTTCGTATTGTAAGTAAAGAGTATCTATCAATAATTGACTAGTTATCTAAATATATAAAAATCTAGGGCAGAAAACTGTAGGACCGACTGTTATAGATATCTCATAAATTAGTGGTACTCAACCTATTTTTAAACGGGCCATAAAGACGTTTCACTCATGTTGTCGCGGGCCGCAAACTACAAATATTTAGGTATTCAATAACAAAAAGTAATTTCAAATTAACAACGTGTTAATGTAGTCAAAAATGATTGTCCAATAAAACAAGCTTGGTATAATCCTTATATCATAAGGAACGCATTGCGGTCGGGTTATCTGAGGTGTATTTAATTTACGGGAACGAAATTTTAGATAATTTTACTTTAACTACAAAGACACGGCGGGCCGCAGGTTGAGTATGGCTGTCATAGATGGTGCCACGTTTTAATTTCGAATTTAATTTTCCACTGCAGTTCATGTAATAACTGCGCCACAGTAACGCGTGGCCGAGTCAGATAGTATTTAGTATTAGTTAATAGATAGGTAGATAAGTGGATATGTGTCTAGAAATAAGTAATAAAATACATTTCAATCATTTATAGAAATAGTAGATAAGTTAATGGACTTATAACATTCAGATGACTTTATTAATCATTGTTTTCACATAAGGTTCCACGCGGACGAAGTCGCGGGCTGAGCTAGTTGTAAATGGATTAATAAATAAGAATACTTAGTCCAGACGACTATCAAACTCTCGATTACAATGATTAAGTCTGAAAAGATGGTGGACCTTAAAAAAAACAAAACGATTATTTATCAATTACTAGTAGCTAGTAGCGACCTCTTGTAACTTTATCTGCGATCTGTAAATGACGAAGCCAACTATTTATGCAGTACACGTCGCGTCGTTATGGCTGTCTGATAAAATAATTTTTCCAACTTACTTGATACTTATATATATGTGTTTTGGCCAATTTAAACAACACGTTTATAAATTATAGTCTATATGTAATGTATAAGCTATATCAGTTTTATCAAAATACGTTCAGTAGTTTTTGCATGAAAGTAACAAACGTCCACCTGTCCTTACAAAATTTATCATTGCTTTGTATTTGAGAATCGACACCAACAGTAGGTAAACAATATTCCGGAGTTTTTGGCGGGATCTTGGAATTCCATGCATTTAATACGAAACCTTTTTAATTAATATCAATAAATCTGAAGACATTAGAAATAACAATCAAACTCGGTACCTAAACTTCGAATGTATTTATAGCGAGGCCATTTCAACTGATCTCCATTTAAATATTGTATAACAAACTTCTTTATTATAAAAACCGGTCTTTGAACTTGAACCTCCAGATAACGATGGTACCTACTACATTAATTAAGTTAATTTATGTTAATTCTACGACATAAATAAGCTGTGATATATTTAAAAATGTAATTCTACTTGTCAATATTCATCATTTTAATCGTTATTATTCTCTGATGATAAATAATGAATAGGTTTTTATCATAATTACTAGCTGACTCGGCCACGCGTTGCTGTGGTTCAGTTATTACATGTTGAATCGAAAAAAACACGTGCACCATAAAATAAACTGGAATTGAAAAGATATTCAAAATAAAGACGTGGTGCCATATACGAAATATCAAGAACAGTTTGTGGTACAGGGTATCTGTTAAAAAAAACATAAAATTCTGTCCGCATTTTATGGTGGAAAGGTCGTTAATATTACATAATGTAACCGACTACCGATCCTTATTACGTAACCGGCCTCGAACAATATGACTTTATAGAGCTCATCAATGTCACGATCTTGGCTGATCATATGACGGGTACATGACCTGGCTGGATGAGGGCCATCGTTTGTTATCATGCATTTAACACATTCCTGTGTAAAGTTACTGTAAATTGTTTATCTATTCACACGGACCGCGCGCGACTGTTCGCGAGGTCGATGTATAATATTAAAAATAAACGAGGGCCAGGTCAGTGTGTACCTATAAGCTCGTAAAAACTTAAATGATGACGTCATCGATTACGGTTAACTAGAAATACTTCTCTGTATTCAACAGGACTATATGACTACAAGAAAATGTTGTAAAGGTACACAATTGAAGTGACACTTTTTTATTACACGGAAAAATCTGCACACCTTTTTCGTGGCGGCTCTATGCTTGATCGTCTGAGATATAAGTAATCCATCGCAGGTCAGTACTGTCTTGTAAGTTCGTGAGCCTTTGGAACTTTACTGGCTGAGCCCAAAACGCGACAGCCTAGAGTTATTGTGACTGCCACGGACTGCTACAGATACTTACCAACCGCTTAGCACATGAGCATTATTTTTAGCTTGCACTATCATCAGACATAGTGTCTCCATTTCGTTGTGTTACGATAGAAATCGGCCGAAAATGTCGATGCGTTAACTAGCAACAAATGTAGCTCTGAATATTTTAGTAGAGGCATAAGAATATTTATTTGGATGGTTTTTTTTTATAGCATAGGAGGCAGACGAACAGGTTGGTCACCTGATTAAGTGATCACCACCGTCCATAGACACTTGTAACACCAGAAGAGTTGTCACCCTCTGTATTCAACAGGACTATATGACTACAAGAAAATGTTGTAAAGGTACACAATTGAAGTGACACTTTTTTATTACACGGAAAAATCTGCACCCCTTTTCCGTGACGGCTCTATGCTTGATCCTCTGAGATACAAATAATCGATCGCAGGTCAGTACTGTCTTGTGAGTTCGTAAGCCTTTCGAACTTTACTGACTGAGCCCAAAACGCGACAACCTAGAGTTATTGTGACTGCCACGGACTGTTACAGATACTTACCACCCGCTTAGCACAGGAGCATTATCGTCAGACATAGTGTCTCTATTTCGTCGTGTTACAATAAAAATCTGCCGAAAATGTCGATGCGTTAACTAGCAACAAATGTAGCTCTGAATATTTTAGTAGAGGCAAAAGAATATTTATTTGGATGGTTTTTTTTTTGGGCAGACGAACAGGTGGGTCACCTGATTAAGTGATCACCACCGTCCATAAACACTTGTAACACCAGAAGAGTTGTCACCCTGTGTTTGGAGAGAGGGTGAGGGAAGGTGGGTTATCCGGCGCTCTCACTGATCGAACGAAACGCAACAATGCAAGCACTGTTACTTCACGTCAGTTTCTTGCGAGAGGGTGGTACTACCCCGGGCGAACCGACCCATTCATGCTGAAACCAGTAATAGCTCCATACCACCACAAATACATTCCGTGATAGTTGTAAAGATGTCGAATTCTTAGTGCTAAATGCTTAATGAATCTACGTCACCGTACCGTACCACCATTTGATGCTTCTTAACTCATTGGCAATTTTTATTTACAGGACCAAAGGAGTTTCTTTCCTGTTGGCTAGCGCAGGAACGTGACCACTGTAGAAGTAATGGTGACCTCGGTAGAAAAACTCCTTTGGTCCTGTAAATAAAAATTGCCAATGAGTTAAGAAGCATCAAATGGTGGTACGGTACGGTGACGTAGATTCATTAAGCATTTAGCACTAAGAATTCGACATCTTTACAACTATCACGGAATGTATTTGTGGTGGTATGGAGCTATTACTGGTTTCGGCGTTGAAACATTTATACCCAGGAAAACGACTGGTACCTGAGAAATAAGCTAAGTCTATCAAATGATAAGGCACAGCCATATTCAGTTGTATAAAATATTTTGAGAAAAAAAGTGTGTGTGTACTTTTATGTACACGCGTTAGAAATTAAACTTACGTGGCGTAAAATGATAATTTTTTTTTTCAAAATTTTTATCTAACAATAGAAAAAATTGACTATACCTAACTTTAGGGTGTCGGTTTTTTGTGACGGAGTGAGCGCGCATCGTAAAAATTTACTCTTATCATTTTTTCCTAACGCGCCAAAAGAAGTATAACTTCAATACATTGTTATTTCGATAGGGTTTCCAATTATTAATAGTATTATGCTATATCCCGGGTTTGCGAATTCTATGCTATTGGATATGGTATACATATAAATTGGAAATATTATATTTTAGTTGGATTAAGCTTATATGAGACTCGCAGTAGACCAAAAATGACCATGTTAAAACTTATAAACAAAAAAAATTGTAGCTTTACCTATCTCTTTATTCTAGCAATCAATACTACTATACTTTTTAAGTGTATTAAATTTAAAGTATATTTCAAAATATATAGTATTTAATAGAAGGAGTAAATAAAGATAGGGGTATATTTGTTATTTATTGTTAATAAGTTTTTACATTTCGCGTTTATTTTGGAAATTTTTGGTCTTATATCATTGATCCAACGGGAAGGCATCACGGTCAGTTTAAGATGACCTTTTTTCAGATAGCTCCTTGAAAACAACAAGGGATCTTTGTATTTTATAAATATCTGTTATATCTAGTCACTGAGACTGGGTCAACTAGAATATTCTATATCCAGTAATTTTGAATAAAGCAAAGTCGATGGTTTGAATCACACCAGAATTATTTAATTTATAATTGGTGCAAACTGGTTTTTATATCGATTGATAAATGGCTACCATCTATCGAAATGATATATAGTATAGTGATTCGATGAATGTTTAAGAATAATGGAATGTCCAGAATTGAAATTGAAACCTCAAATATAACCGCTTTAAAAAAACTGTGAGAATGGGTTTTTCTTTAGTTCTTCAGCGTGGTTTTTATTTCATGCAAAATATTCTATACTCAGTGCGGGGACTAATTTTATAGGACCCCGTCACTCTCCCTTAAATTGGTCCTGGAACTAAAGATTTAATTAAGTTTTGTTTCTCGGTCTGTATCCCAACGAATTAGCCGAGATTCGCATATTCAAAGTAGTTTGCCATTGAAGAAGTGAAGGAAATTTAGGCAATATAATTCCATTTGTTCCCATAAAGTAAGGTTTCAGATGGTTTCTTTTAATTGCTTTTTTATACTTCATAGGTTTTTTTCAGCATTTCATCACAATCTCATGTGATGTTAAACGAGGAAGTGGTCTAATATGGTAAACACGCTAAACCTAGATGACAGTGTCTCTGAAATGCAGCTACCAGAACACATCAACAAGTTCTTGACGATAGACTTTCAAATTGAGGGTGCTATCTAGCCAGACGGACTTAATAAACCCTACCACCATGCACTGGCTCATCACGTTTTCCTTCACCGGAAGTTCCGACTCAGCTGTAAGGTTTCGAACCTTTATTCATCGATGCTGTCCAAACAAGCCGTCAACTAAGCCAACGTTGCTTCGGGATTTCAGTTTCACCATTCTTTTTCTTTTT
>MU159382.1:99876-112989 GCA_015888305.1 Antheraea pernyi | reverse complement strand
TAAGGTTCCACGCGGACGAAGTCGCGGGCTGAGCTAGTTGTAAATGGATTAATAAATAAGAATACTTAGTCCAGACGACTATCAAACTCTCGATTACAATGATTAAGTCTGAAAAGATGGTGGACCTTAAAAAAAACAAAACGATTATTTATCAATTACTAGTAGCTAATAGCGACCTCTTGTAACTTTATCTGCGATCTGTAAATGACGAAGCCAACGATTTATGCAGTACACGTCGCGTCGTTATGGCTGTCTAATAAAATAAAATTTTCCAACTTACTTGATACTTATATATATATAATTATATGTGTGTGTTTTGGCCAATCTAAACAACACGTTTATAAATTATAATCTATACGTTATTGTAATGTATAAGATATATCAGATTTTTTTTAAATACGTTCAGCAGTTTTTGCATGAAAGTAACAAATGTCCACCTGTCCTCCCAAAATTTATCCTATCATTGCTTTGTATTTGAGAATCGACACCAACAGTAGGTAAACAATATTCCGGAGTTTTTGGCGGGATCTTGGAATTCCATGCATTTAATACGAAACCTTTTTAATTAATATCAATAAATCTGAAGACATTAGAAATAACAATCAAACTCGGTACCTAAACTTCGAATGTATTTATAGCGAGGCCATTTCAACTGATCTCCATTTAAATATTGTATAACAAACTTCTTTATTATAAAAACCGGTCTTTGAACTTGAACCTCCAGATAACGATGGTACCTACTACATTAATTAAGTTAATTTATGTTAATTCTACGACATAAATAAGCTGTGATATATTTAAAAATGTAATTCTACTTGTCAATATTCATCATTTTAATCGTTATTATTCTCTGATGATAAATAATGAATAGGTTTTTATCATAATTACTAGCTGACTCGGCCACGCGTTGCTGTGGTTCAGTTATTACATGTTGAATCGAAAAAAACACGTGCACCATAAAATAAACTGGAATTGAAAAGATATTCAAAATAAAGACGTGGTGCCATATACGAAATATCAAGAACAGTTTGTGGTACAGGGTATCTGTTAAAAAAAACATAAAATTCTGTCCGCATTTTATGGTGGAAAGGTCGTTAATATTACATAATGTAACCGACTACCGATCCTTATTACGTAACCGGCCTCGAACAATATGACTTTATAGAGCTCATCAATGTCACGATCTTGGCTGATCATATGACGGGTACATGACCTGGCTGGATGAGGACCATCGTTTGTTATCATGCATTTAACACATTCCTGTGTAAAGTTACTGTAAATTGTTTATCTATTCACACGGACCGCGCGCGACTGTTCGCGAGGTCGATGTATAATATTAAAAATAAACGAGGGCCAGGTCAGTGTGTACCTATAAGCTCGTAAAAACTTAAATGATGACGTCATCGATTACGGTTAACTAGAAATACTTCTCTGTATTCAACAGGACTATATGACTACAAGAAAATGTTGTAAAGGTACACAATTGAAGTGACACTTTTTTATTACACGGAAAAATCTGCACCCCTTTTCCGTGACGGCTCTATGCTTGATCCTCTGAGATACAAATAATCGATCGCAGGTCAGTACTGTCTTGTGAGTTCGTAAGCCTTTCGAACTTTACTGACTGAGCCCAAAACGCGACAACCTAGAGTTATTGTGACTGCCACGGACTGTTACAGATACTTACCACCCGCTTAGCACAGGAGCATTATCGTCAGACATAGTGTCTCTATTTCGTCGTGTTACAATAAAAATCTGCCGAAAATGTCGATGCGTTAACTAGCAACAAATGTAGCTCTGAATATTTTAGTAGAGGCAAAAGAATATTTATTTGGATGGTTTTTTTTTTGGGCAGACGAACAGGTGGGTCACCTGATTAAGTGATCACCACCGTCCATAAACACTTGTAACACCAGAAGAGTTGTCACCCTGTGTTTGGAGAGAGGGTGAGGGAAGGTGGGTTATCCGGCGCTCTCACTGATCGAACGAAACGCAACAATGCAAGCACTGTTACTTCACGTCAGTTTTCTGCGAGAGGGTGGTACTACCCCGGGCGAACCGACCCATTCATGCTGAAACCAGTAATAGCTCCATACCACCACAAATACATCCCGTGATAGTTGTAAAGATGTCGAATTCTTAGTGCTAAATGCGTAATGAATCTACTTCACCGTACCGTACCAGCATTTGATGCTTCTTAACTCATAGGCAATTTTTGTTTACAGGACCAAAGGAGTTCTTCTACCGAGGTCACCATTACTTCTACAGTGGTCACGTTCCTGCGCTAGCCAACAGGAAGGTCGACTGGCTGGACGGACGTAACATATGCCGCGAATACTGTATGGACCTCGTTTCGATGGAGACTCAAGAGGAAAACAATCTGATCTTCAAGCTTATCCAACAGAGTCAGTATCTCCTTGGGCTTTTTTTTAATAATTTTTATACGTAGCGTTGAAACATTTATACCCAGGAAAACGACTGGTACCTGAGAAATAAGCTAAGTCTATCAAATGATAAGGCACAGCCATATTCAGTTGTATAAAATATTTTGAGAAAAAAAGTGTGTGTGTACTTTTATGTACACGCGTTAGAAATTAAACTTACGTGGCGTAAAATGATAATTTTTTTTTTCAAAATTTTTATCTAACAATAGAAAAAATTGACTATACCTAACTTTAGGGTGTCGGTTTTTTGTGACGGAGTGAGCGCGCATCGTAAAAATTTACTCTTATCATTTTTTCCTAACGCGCCAAAAGAAGTATAACTTCAATACATTGTTATTTCGATAGGGTTTCCAATTATTAATAGTATTATGCTATATCCCGGGTTTGCGAATTCTATGCTATTGGATATGGTATACATATAAATTGGAAATATTATATTTTAGTTGGATTAAGCTTATATGAGACTCGCAGTAGACCAAAAATGACCATGTTAAAACTTATAAACAAAAAAAATTGTAGCTTTACCTATCTCTTTATTCTAGCAATCAATACTACTATACTTTTTAAGTGTATTAAATTTAAAGTATATTTCAAAATATATAGTATTTAATAGAAGGAGTAAATAAAGATAGGGGTATATTTGTTATTTATTGTTAATAAGTTTTTACATTTCGCGTTTATTTTGGAAATTTTTGGTCTTATATCATTGATCCAACGGGAAGGCATCACGGTCAGTTTAAGATGACCTTTTTTCAGATAGCTCCTTGAAAACAACAAGGGATCTTTGTATTTTATAAATATCTGTTATATCTAGTCACTGAGACTGGGTCAACTAGAATATTCTATATCCAGTAATTTTGAATAAAGCAAAGTCGATGGTTTGAATCACACCAGAATTATTTAATTTATAATTGGTGCAAACTGGTTTTTATATCGATTGATAAATGGCTACCATCTATCGAAATGATATATAGTATAGTGATTCGATGAATGTTTAAGAATAATGGAATGTCCAGAATTGAATTTGAAACCACAAATATAACCGCTTTAAAAAAACTATGAGAATGGGTTTTTCTTTAGTTCTTCAGCGTGGTTTTTATTTCATGCAAAATATTCTATACTCAGTGCGGGGACTAATTTTATAGGACCCCGTCACTCTCCCTTAAATTGGTCCTGGAACTAAAGATTTAATTAAGTTTTGTTTCTCGGTCTGTATCCCAACGAATTAGCCGAGATTCGCATATTCAAAGTAGTTTGCCATTGAAGAAGTGAAGGAAATTTAGGCAATATAATTCCATTTGTTCCCATAAAGTAAGGTTTCAGATGGTTTCTTTTAATTGCTTTTTTATACTTCATAGGTTTTTTTCAGCATTTCATCACAATCTCATGTGATGTTAAACGAGGAAGTGGTCTAATATGGTAAACACGCTAAACCTAGATGACAGTGTCTCTGAAATGCAGCTACCAGAACACATCAACAAGTTCTTGACGATAGACTTTCAAATTGAGGGTGCTATCTAGCCAGACGGACTTAATAAACCCTACCACCATGCACTGGCTCATCACGTTTTCCTTCACCGGAAGTTCCGACTCAGCTGTAAGGTTTCGAACCTTTATTCATCGATGCTGTCCAAACAAGCCGTCAACTAAGCCAACGTTGCTTTTGCTTCGGAATTTCAGTTTCACCATTCTTTTTACAGATGATGTGCCTTATATCTGGACTTCTGGCCGTCTTTGCGACTTCAAAGGTTGCGAATCACGAAGAGACTTAGAACCCAAGAACATTCTTGGTTGGTTCTGGTCTGCTAACCGCGAAAAGATTTCACCCACAAACCAGGTAAACTTATTATTTTCAAAAAGGTTATTTTTGCTTACAGGTATTATCAAAAATTTATTTTACGCCTACTTACGTGGAACGGCTGAAAGGTATCTTTGTTTGAGTACCATTTTCCCTATTGTGAAGTGAGAATTTCCCATAAATGTTAATGTATACATATAAAAAGAATGTGAATATAGCGTGTTTGAAGATTTTAGATTTTTGTAAAAAAAATGTTGCATCTGTCTAGGAATAAGTAATAAAATACAAGAGACCTAGAACCCAAGAACATTCTTGGTTGGTTCTGGTCTGCTAACCGCGAAAAGATTTCACCCACAAACCAGGTAAACTTATTAATATTTTCAAAAAGGTTATTTGGCTTATAGGTATTATCAAAAATTTATTTTACGCCTACTTACGTGGAACGGCTTAATCTTTGTTTGAGTACCATCTTCCCTATTGTGAAGTGAGAATTTCCCCCTAAATGTTAATTCTATACATATAAAAAGAATGTAAATATAAAGTGTCTGTATATTTAGATTTTTGTAAAAAAAAATTTGCAGGTGTCTAGGAATAAGAAATAACACACATTTTAATCATATCTAGAAATATATGTATCACTGTCGGTTAGTTTGAACACCCATCACTGCTAAAGTATTTTATTCAAGTTCAATATAACAAGAATATCATGAAGCATGTGCTCGAGTAACATTTAGCCTTTGTTTTGTTATTGTAATTTTGATGACTCGACTTTAATGCGGGAAATGAGTAGATAAGTAATTAAACACAATAGATTCAGATGACTTTATTAATCGCTATTTTTTCCATAACGTTCCACGTCGACGAATTTGCGGGTACAGCTAGTATTTTAATATAGTTTGTTTGGCTTACAATTATTACCAAAGTTTATTTTATACCCTTATCGAATTGAATAACTAATCGAATAGTTTAGTTCATTTTATTCCGATATACACGTATGCATTTGTGAATCATGCAATTTCGATTGTATGATTCACAAATGAATATATGTATGAATAGCTTAGAATAGTTTAGCTAGGTCAGATCCGGGACTTCTCAGGTAACAGCCCAAGCCGATGTGTGCCGTGCGCCCTTGAGCATGTTACCTAAAAAACAAAATCGGCTGAGTGCCTTAAGCGCTCGCCTTAGTAGTCCGGTGTAGCTGTAGAGGCCTTTAAAAATGCTAATAGCGTAGTCAGTTCGAGAAAATAAATTTTTTTATACCCACCTAAATGGAACAGCTTAAAAAATATATTTGTTTGAGCGAAATCTTCTCTATTATAAAGGGGGATTTCTTAAAAATGTTAATATATCATATAACAGTGGGAGTATTGGCTCTTAAGTGTATTTATCAAACAACTATAAATGTAGGTGGTTGGCGATAGATTTTTGGGTCAAGGGTTGTAGTTATCCTCATCGAAAACTGACTAATTTGTAGCCTTCGAACGTGCGTTAATCGATACAGTATCCTCCATACACAGCTAAAATTACACAGCGTTTATCCGTGCCTAAATGACGATTCTTTTGCCTTTCAATGTAACACAGGGTTTCTTCATTAATTTTTATCTTGCTTATTTTTACCAAAGTTTATTTTATACCCTTATCGAATTGAATAACTAATCGAATAGTTTAGTTCATTTTATTCCGATATACACGTATGCATTTGTGAATCATGCAATTTCGATTGTATGATTCACAAATGAATATATGTATGAATAGCTTAGAATAGTTTAGCTAGGTCAGATCCGGGACTTCTCAGGTAACAGCCCAAGCCGAGGTGTGCCGTGCACCCTTGAGTATGTTACCTAAACAAAATCGGCTGAGTGCCTTAAGCGCTCGCCTTAGTAGTCCGGTGTAGCTGTAGAGGCCTCTAAAAAGGCTAATAGCGTAGTCATTTCGAGAAAAAAAAAATTATACCCACCTAAATGGAACAGCTTAAAAAATATATTTGTTTGAGCGAAATCTTCTCTATTATAAAGGGGGATTTCTTAAAAATGTTAATATATCATATAACAGTGGGAGTATTGGCTCTTAAGTGTATTTATCAAACAACTATAAATGTAGGTGCTTGGCGATAGATTTTTGGGTCAAGGGTAGTAGTTATCCTTCATCGAAAACTGACTCATTTGTAGCCTTCGAACGTGCGTCAATCGATACAGTATCCTCCATACACAGCTAAAATTAAAATAATTTAAGAAAAAAAAATCCGATGCCGTTTAACCGTACCTAAATGACGATTCTTTTCCCTTTCATGTAACATGTGGTTTCTTAATTTTTTAAATTAATTTTTATCTTGCTTATTTTATGAATAGCTTACCAAATATTATTAATGCTCCATCTACTATGATTCCTTGGAATAGAGGTATTTTGATATGGGCGTAAAAAAATTAATTTGAAATACAATGCAGTTAAATTTTCTCTTTCTACAGATTCCCAACGGCTGGGGCTACAACCCATGGTCGCAGACCGGGCACAAGAAGCAACGTCAGCCTGATAACGCAGAATTCGATATCAACCAGACATCTGAATCCTGCTTGAGCATCTTAAACAACGTGTACAATGACGGTATAGCGTGGCACGATGTAGCCTGCTACCACGAGAAACCCGTCGTATGCGAGGATTCTGATGAACTTCTCAACTACGTCGCGAGCACCAACCCTGGCATCCGTCTGTGATTCAACATCCACGAATGCAGTCCAACTGTACACTTTTTTTAAGCGGAAATTTAATAAAAGACAATCTACCGGAATTTAAAACAAAATTACAGACAAAAGGGACTTCTTTTTACAGTAAAATGTAGCAGTTTTTATTTTTTTACGTGAATTATTTTTTGCATCCAATTTTTTTCATCCATCTATCGTATGTCGCATTACAGCCGGCCGCGGAGTAGGGTTAATGTGAAAGGCCTTCAGCAGAGCAGCCAACGCTAATATGGCGGCGCACATGGCTCAATTGAAAATGATTCAATAATTTAAATAAATATTGTATTCAGTTTTTGTTAAGTAAAACCTTTTTCTGTGATGAGAAGTGGTGGGGGTAAGCACTTCCCCATCACTTGTGCTGAGTAGTGTTGAAAACAACAATTTTCGCCCGATCACCGAGGTTAAGCAATGTTGGTCGCGGTCAGTACTTAGATGTGTGACCGCCTGCAAACATCGCGTGAACTTGGTTTTTTGTAAAAAAATTAAAAAGGTTCACTTGTAATATATAAGTTTTACTTCTATCGAGTGTATTTAAGACACGCCATGCTTTTTAGTGGTATTAAATGGTCCGTGAAAACTGGGTGTTGGAAGGCGCTGGTTTAGCACAAGCAAAACTCATACGAATTTTAATACAATTAAATTTATCATTATGTACTATTTCAGGTAATAGTTGAATCTTGTATTTATAGTTGTATTTATCCTAATTAAATGTCTTTTAAGCACTGCCCATAATACGCGTACAAATAATGTACAGTTTACGCTAATTTAAGAATTTACTTAAGTTTATTTACTTATTATAACTAAGGGACATATTTTATATTTGTATATAAAATAAAATAAGAAACACGTAAATATAGTTTTATTTAATTTTATCACACTTTCAAAAATCACAAATACTGAATTAGACAGTACAATGCAAATAATACAGTATAAAAGAAAATCAAATTAAATAGTTTTCAAACAATTTGGAATAGTTAATTTTCAGGATTTAATCTGGATATTATAAGCTGTATATAATAGTATGGCGTTTGCACCTAATTAACCATATTTAGAAAAAAAAAACTTAAGGATTCAAGATAAATTTTATGATTTATTAACGCGTTTTTATTTTATGCTGAATTTCCTAGTAACAGCTTATAATTAATGTAAACAAAATACTCAAAATGGCAATAATTATCACATGTTATTATAACGATAACTCTATATACCTATTACCTACTCATAATTAACCAAAAAACTTATAACAAACTGTAACAAAGTAACCAATTTGTAAATATAATTTTCATTAACAAATTGGTTACTTCATCATAAAAGCCTACGATTATGTACAAATGTACTCCGTGGGCTACAAAAAATAACGGTATATGTCACGGGGTTAGTGACGTCACGGTGTAAGTTAGTTACAAATAAAGAACAAAGGTAAATAAAAAAAGAACTATGACATGACTCTTTCAAATATATCTCGTTCTCCGTGACGCCATTGCGTAGGTTTGCTACTGTGAAGTTAGCTCCAAATGAAGAGCAATTTAAAGTATATTCGAAGACCGTTATTACGTCAATATTTAGTACCGTCGGCATTTTTTTTTTATTATATCAAAGACAAAAATCAATTTATTTCAATACGACTCAAGGATAACCAGTTTCGATGCTATCAGTACCATTCGTTCCCTTTGTTATAGGTAAACCTACAATGAATAGCGAAGTAACCGCTTTAAAATGGCATTATTGTTCTGAGTGTGTGCCAGCATCGAGTTACTATGTGTGTCAGTCAGTTTGTAGCAACCATAATATGAACTAAACAATATATATAGACTTAATTGTAAGAAGATTATGGTATATAATGACTGAGCTCTTATTGTCCTAGTAAAGTATATAGATAGGTATAAATTCTGATGGATTGATAATTTTGAACTTATGATATTTAGCTATTTTATCCACTCTGCCGTTACGAAATCATCATCGATACCATCATACCAATTATCATTAACATCATCATTATGGACTAAACATCGTCACACGCCGGCGATGGGTAGGTGATGACCTCCGGCCGCCGTAAATGGAGCCCGGGGGCGATGGACGCGGGCATGTCCGACGCCCTGGCAGTTTAAACTGCATAGGCCTATGTGGTGGAGGTGCATTGTGCCATTGCAACTCCCACAGTTCGTAATATGGGGGGGGGGTCACACCCACTCCCCCCTTTATGGGGTCTACCATCTTTGACCCCTCAGACCACAGTCAGGGTCTCTTGGAGAGCCTACACCTGTCGGGGATCAGACGCAGTGCCAGTCGGCAGTCTCTGCTCTCCCGCCTAAAAGGTGTATGAAGCATCATGGGGTTTTAGTCCGTACGAATCGGACATAACACATCCTCAGCTGCCCGAGGGGATAGGTATCTATTAGGGATCTACCCATGTAAAAAAGGGACTAAACATCGTTCGAAACGCTATACGACATAGGGGCTAGAACCGCAAGCTTATAAATTAATTATGTTAGTTTTGAACAAATATAATTTCACCAAAAATGAATATAAACTAAAATAATATTGTTACGCTCACAGATTCAATTCACTTTCATTGCGTCACGTAACTCGTAGCCAACTTCACATTAGCAAACTTATATGACAAGAATGATAAAATATATAGAAAGAAAACATTATTATACTTTGGAAACAACAAAAATCAATAAAAAAGGTGTTAATCAATATCCTTTGATATTTTGAACTTCTCACAATCGGCCACGGCTTCTGGACGAGGCTCGTCCGACGGACTTAAGATTTTTGTACTGTTCACACATTTTTAAGTCTTTAATTTTATTTAATAGAAGTTGCAACGCGTTATGCTCTTCTCCGGCCACTATTATAATCATGTTCGCGTATTTCTTGATCTCAGTACTAGATAATTTATGACCTTTATTACATATATTCATACTTAAAGTGACGATGGAGTCGCCATCTTCTGAGGCCGGCTCGCAATCACTCGACACGTCGTCGGATTTTTCGGGTTCGCAATTTAGCAAATTATGGCAAATAGATTTGTATAACTCATAAGTAACGTCTACAGTTATATTCGGTAAAGTCTTTGCCAGATCAGGTTTGCGAAGGCACGCTCGGTGTCGTCTATGACTAGTGTAGATTGTTTTCAAATCTAAAACCATAGACAACATTATTGTAATGACATGACGGCAGCTGTCAAATTGCACAAATGACAAGACTTACTTTGTATGTAAATATTGTCGTTTTTCTCAGCGAATACCGGCCACTTTTCTAGCTCTTGTATCAGATTCACGGATCGGCCATTGATTTCGAAATGTAAGTCGCCGATAACCTAAAATATAATGTGGTTGTAACTACGTTTGGGAACAAGCCAATGGAAGTAACCTTCTTATTTATATACTAATACTAATCCATTAACCCCTTGACTGATTTTTTAAGTCTAAGTTCTTAAAATAGTCAATTTTTAAAATTATAATTTTACATTACGTAATTTGTAATTTTTTTTCAAATTTAATAATATTCTTTTTTTATCTATACTGCTAACAATCTGTTGACCCGTAAGGTCAAGGTCTACATTTTGTGGTATGAAGCCAAAACCCTTATGATGGACTGTCCAGGGGTTAACTAAGTAAAACAAACTATTAACACAATAAATAACCCCAAACTTTCCAAAATAAACAATATAACGCTCTATTTAACCCAAAAACTTGTTAGTGTGACTTATATCGGTGACTTGGCTAATAATTCATAACCATAGGTATTATTTACTAGTATTTCTGAACTACAAAATAAAATCTAGGTACTTACGTATTAAATGCACCGCGCTGGTCGGCTTATCTTTCTTCACAAGTCTAACCTAACCAAACCGAGACGAAACGGTTTTGTTTTAAGTTTAAAATCATCAAGTTGTTAATATACAAAATGGCACTTACGTATTAACGGCAACGCAGCTCGCGCTGCCTTAGTTTCAAAAGTCTTTTTTTTTATCGTGGGGAAATCCCTTATGGATACACCACCCTCTTGGGGGAGAGAGTGGGTTATGTCCGACTCGTACGGACTAAAACCCCACGGTGTACGTCTTCCGCTATAGTTGGGGCGGCACGAGATCTCTATAGACTTCATCGTGCCGCCCCAGCGGTTGGCCCAGCAGTAAAAGCGCCGCCGCCGGGCCCCGTCCAGTTGGGAGACAGCCGTGTACACACCGGCCGTCTCCTCCGTCCACCGGACCTGTGCAATGGGAATATGGGCCCCCCGACCTATCTTTCCTGGTCCGGTTACAGAGGGAGGAGGCGGTCAAACTGACGCCTCCTCCTGCCCGTCCTCCGTTGGCGGAGACGGCCACTTTGAGGGTCCTGCTCACGGACCCTCTCCGCCGCCTCCTTCTGCGAGACGACCTCCTCGCAGAAGGAGTCCACAACATTCCACACATCCTCGCTACCGAGCATGGCCGCAACTACGCTCGGCAGCGAGAGATCCTGTCCCACCGCCGCAGCCAACGTGTGACGCTGCTCCTCCCACGCAGCACACTCAGATAGAGTGTGCTGCGCGGTGTCCGGGTCAACGCCGCACTGATGGCATACGGCAGTCGGCTCCCTGCGTGCTATCCGGTGCAGGTACCAACCGAAGCAACCGTGCCCAGTCAGCACCTGCACCAGACGGAACGTCAGGGAGCCCCATCCTCTATTATACCAATCCGACAGGACCGGGCGGACGGCGTCGATCGTGTATCGACCGTACCGCGCATCCTCCAGGTCCCGCCTCCACCTTTCCACAAATTCCTTCCTTAGCGCTCTTCTTATTTCCTCTAATTCTCTGGGAGCCGGAGGCTCCCCCGACCGTTTCTTAACCGCCGTATATTGATATACGGCGGCAAGCACTTCCGTCTCCAGCCCCCAGGGAAGGAAGCCGTCCAATTTTTAAAATTATAATTTTACATTACGTAATTTGTAATTTTTTTTCAAATTTAATAATATTCTTTTTTTATCTATACTGCTAACAATCTGTTGACCCGTAAGGTCAAGGTCTACATTTTGTGGTATGAAGCCAAAACCCTTATGATGGACTGTCCAGGGGTTAACTAAGTAAAACAAACTATTAACACAATAAATAACCCCAAACTTTCCAAAATAAACAATATAACGCTCTATTTAACCCAAAAACTTGTTAGTGTGACTTATAGATATCGGTGACTTGGCTAATAATTCATAACCATAGGTATTATTTACTAGAATTTCTGAACTACAAAATAAAATCTAGGTACTTACGTATTAAATGCACCGCACTGGTCGGCTTATCTTTCTTCGCAAGTCTAACCTAACCAAACCGAGACGAAACGGTTTTGTTTTAAGTTTAAAATCATCAAGTTGTTAATATACAAAATGGCACTTACGTATTAACGGCAACGCAGCTCGCGCTGCCTTAGTTTCAAAAGTCTTTTTTTTTATCGTGGGGAAATCCCTTATGGATACACCACCCTCTTGGGGGAGAGAGTGGGTTATGTCCGACTCGTACGGACTAAAACCCCACGGTGTACGTCTTCCGCTATAGTTGGGGCGGCACGAGATCTCTATAGACTTCATCGTGCCGCCCCAGCGGTTGGCCCAGCAGTAAAAGCGCCGCCGCCGGGCCCCGTCCTGTTGGGAGACAACCGTGTACACACCGGCCGTCTCCTCCGTCCACCGGACCTGTGCAATGGGAATATGGGCCCCCCGACCTATCTTTCCTGGTCCGGTTACAGAGGGAGGAGGCGGTCAAACTGACGCCTCCTCCTGCCCGTCCTCCGTTGGCGGAGACGGCCACTTTGAGGGTCCTGCTCACGGACCCTCTCCGCCGCCTCCTTCTGCGAGACGACCTCCTCGCAGAAGGAGTCCACAACATTCCACACATCCTCGCTACCGAGCATGGCCGCAACTACGCTCGGCAGCGAGAGATCTTGTCCCACCGCCGCAGCCAACGTGCGACGCTGCTCCTCCCACGCAGCACACTCAGATAGCGGGTCAACGCCGCACTGATGGCATACGGCAGTCGGCTCCCTGCGTGCTATCCGGTGCAGGTACCAACCGAAGCAACCGTGCCCAGTCAGCACCTGCACCAGACGGAACGTCAGGGAGCCCCATCCTCTATTACACCAATCCGGCAGGAC
>MU159382.1:67759-98847 GCA_015888305.1 Antheraea pernyi | reverse complement strand
ATTGCACAGGTTCGGCAGACGGAGGAGACAGCCGGTGTGTACCCGGCTGTCTCCTAACAGGACGGGGCCCGGCGGCGGCGCTTACGCTGCTGTGCCAATCGCTGGGGCGGCACGCTGAAATCTTTAGAGATCGCGTATCTATGTAGGATTTTCCCACCGTCAAAAAAAAAGGGTTAGGGTGTGTAGGGTGGAGGAATGGGGGTGCTGGGTAGGTAACCTCTGGCTTGCCTACATACCTTGTGGGTAGGCAAGTCCAGGGATTGAAGGGCGTAGCGTTTTGTGATAGGCAGGGTAGGTTTAGGATCGAGGGATGAGGGGGGATGGGGGTTAGCGTAGGCCGGAGTGGACCTCAGGGTGGCTGAAGTGGAGGAGGAGTAAGCCTCTGTACAAAATCAATCGCGGGATGGCGGTGGAGCGGCTTATCCTTTCCGCTACCGGCCGAACTCAGGGGGGAAAGGGGCGGAGGCCCTGACCACCCATTGCACGGGTTTGGCGGGCTGGGAGACAGTTTTGCAGCCGAACTGCCTCAGCCGAGTACGACGTGGGAAACGCGTGCCGCCGGGGGTGTCTCGGGGTTGCGTAAGCAAGCTCCGGTACACCCCCATAGCGCGGCATAGGTTGTCGTGGAATTTTAGCCGGTTAGACTCGCCAAAAGGCGCCATTATCTGCGAGTTTCTGCGCGTAGGTGGTGAGTCGGTTCAAGCGCAGGTTCCCACCCGGTAATATTACAGTCGATGAGGATTGTTCTCCAAGTTAAAAAAAAATTAATTCGTCTCGGTTGGGTTAGGTTAGGTTAGACTTGCGAAGAATTAGCCGGACCTAGGGAGGATGGGTCGGGGGCCCATCTTCCCATTGCACAGGTTCGGCAGACGGAGGAGACAGCCGGTGTGTACCCGGCTGTCTCCTAACAGGACGGGGTCCGGCGGCGGCGCTTTCGCTGCTGGGCCAACCGCTGGGGCGGCACGCTGAAATCTTTAGAGATCGCGTGTCGCCCCGACTATAGCGGCAGAGGTACACCGGGGGGTTTTTAGTCAGTAGGAGTCTGACATACCCTCACGCTGCCCCCGACGGCGTGAGGGTATCCATGTAGGATTTTCCCCTCGAAAAAAAAAAAAAGACTTGCGAAGAGAGGTAACGTGAGCCGGCAGCAGTCGGCGAGCGCAGTGCATTTAATACGTAAGTACCAAAATCTGTTATTAATAATGACTTCAACTTAAGAAATTGCCTTATGTAGGGAGGCTGGGGATACTCGATCCCCATTTTTTTTCACATCTTAAAAATTAATAAAGTATTGCAGAATATTTTCTTATTATTGCATACAAAATTTAACCTTCCACCTTTTTGCGTCATTCAATCATGAAAATTGTTTGTGTTAAGCTGTTTTTGCATCCTTTTTCCTAAATATTACAAAAGGACAAGGGACACGTTCTAGGACACTTGATCATGACATCGGGTAGATATGATTATATGGGAACAAGTATTTATTTCTGCGCATAAACCAATGAAAAAGTCGTACGTGGCGATATTGTTGGTCCATTTTCGTACATTATTAGCTGGTTTACAGTTTTGAACTACAGTTTTGAACGGCATATTCATACGCTAGCTTCCGAAAGCATTACGAGGAGAAAACATAATGTAGTTTGAGGGTTTTTTCCAAGTATTTGTAGTCAACTCAGCCTCTTCGGCATCCCTAAAACGTTTAGAATGTCGGTGGTTGGGTTGGTACGCTATGTTATTGACTTGTTTCTTTTGTTTTCTTGAATACCTTTTCAAAGTCATTATAAGCGTACTGAAAGCTTTGGCTGTGCCTTTTATGTTATTGCCTTCTAGGATACCTCTAATTGCCGCTTTTAGTTTCATTTTGTCGACTAGTTGGCGTTTTTTCACTCCTTCCTTGCTTTTGTATGTTAAGTGTATGTATATTGTAAGCATTTTTTTCTTGAACTGACTACGCTTTTAACTTAGCAAGGTCCCATAAATCCCATAATCAAATCTACCCATGTTCCCTATGATCAAGTGTAGCTTGAACCGTGATACTGAAACTGAACGATAACTGTGATAAAGAAAACACATAACACACACTTTGAAAAATCAGGTATAAACCTTTTTAAACGTAATCAGTGATTTATTTATATGAATATCTTAAAACAACTATTAAAATACTTACAAAAAAAGATAGATCGCACGCAGGGAGCCGACGGCCGCCTGCCACGAGTGCGGCACTGAGGAAGATACCGCGCAGCACACGCTGTCTGAGTGTGCTGCGTGGGGGGAGCAGCGCCGCATCCTGGCGGCGGCCGTGGGAGCGGACTTATCGCTGCCGAGCGTGGTTTCGGCCATGCTCGGCAGCGAACAGGCTTGGCGAGCGATGGCCTCCTTCTGCGAGGAGGTCATCTCGCAGAAGGAGGAGGCGGAGAGGGCCCGCGAGGCAGACCCTCAAAGTGGCCGTCTCCGCCAAAGGAGGACAGGCAGGAGGAGAAGGCGCTTCGCCCAACTCCTCCTGCCACCGTAGCCGGACCTCAGGGGATGGGCCGGGGGGCCCATCTCCTCATTGCACGGGTCCGGCGGACGAGGGGGGGGCAGCCGGTGTGTACCCGGTCTGTCCTTCTATAGGTAGGAGCCCGGAGGGCGCTTTCGCTGCTGGGCCAACCGCTGGGGCGGCACGCTGAAATCTTTAGAGATCGCGTGTCGCCCCGACTATAGCGGCAGAGGTACACCGGGGGGTTTTTAGTCAGTAGGAGTCTGACATACCCTCACGCTGCCCCCGACGGCGTGAGGGTATCCATGTAGGATTTTCCCCTCGTAAAAAAAAAAAAGACTTGCGAAGAGAGGTAACGTGAGCCGGCAGCAGTCGGCGAGCGCGGTGCATTTAATACGTAAGTACCAAAATCTGTTATTAATAATGACTTCAACTTAAGAAATTGCCTTATGTAGGGAGGCTGGGGATACTCGATCCCCATTTTTTTTCACATCTTAAAAATTAATAAAGTATTGCAGAATATTTTCTTATTATTGCATACAAAATTTATCCTTCCACCTTTTTGCGTCATTCAATCATGAAAATTGTTTGTGTTAAGCTGTTTTTGCATCCTTTTTCCTAAACATTACAAAAGGACAAGGGACACGTTCTAGGACACTTGATCATGACATCGGGTAGATATGATTATATGGGAACAAGTATTTATTTCTGCGCATAAACCAATGAAAAAGTCGTACGTGGCGATATTGTTGGTCCATTTTCGTACATTCACAGGTTCGGCAGACGAAGGAGACAGCCGGTGTGTACCCGGCTGTCTCCTAACAGGACGGGGCCCGGCGGCGGCGCTTACGCTGCTGTGCCAATCGCTGGGGCGGCACGCTGAAATCTTTAGAGATCGCGTATCTATGTAGGATTTTCCCACCGTCAAAAAAAAAGGGTTAGGGTGTGTAGGGTGGAGGAATGGGGGTGCTGGGTAGGTTAGGCCCTGACCACCCATTTCACGGGTTTGGCGGGCTGGGAGACAGTTTTGCAGCCGAACTGCCTCAGCCGAGTACGACGTGGGAAACGCGTGCCGCCGGAGGTGTCTCGGGGTTGCGTAAGCAAGCTCCGGTACACCCCCATAGCGCGGCATAGGTTGTCGTGGAATTTTAGCGGTGCATTTAATACGTAAGTACCAAAATCTGTTATTAATAATGACTTCAACTTAAGAAATTGCCTTATGTAGGGAGGCTGGGGATACTCGATCCCCATTTTTTTTCACATCTTAAAAATTAATAAAGTATTGCAGAATATTTTCTTATTATTGCATACAAAATTTAACCTTCCACCTTTTTGCGTCATTCAATCATGAAAATTGTTTGTGTTAAGCTGTTTTTGCATCCTTTTTCCTAAACATTACAAAAGGACAAGGGACACGTTCTAGGACACTTGATCATGACATCGGGTAGATATGATTATATGGGAACAAGTATTTATTTCTGCGCATAAACCAATGAAAAAGTCGTACGTGGCGATATTGTTGGTCCATTTTCGTACATTATTAGCTGGTTTACAGTTTTGAACTACAGTTTTGAACGGCATATTCATACGCTAGCTTCCGAAAGCATTACGAGGAGAAAACATAATGTAGTTTGAGGGTTTTTTCCAAGTATTTGTAGTCAACTCAGCCTCTTCGGCATCCCTAAAACGTTTAGAATGTCGGTGGTTGGGTTGGTACGCTATGTTATTGACTTGTTTCTTTTGTTTTCTTGAATACCTTTTCAAAGTCATTATAAGCGTACTGAAAGCTTTGGCTGTGCCTTTTATGTTATTGCCTTCTAGGATACCTCTAATTGCCGCTTTTAGTTTCATTTTGTCGACTAGTTGGCGTTTTTTCACTCCTTCCTTGCTTTTGTATGTTAAGTGTATGTATATTGTAAGCATTTTTTTCTTGAACTGACTACGCTTTCTTACACAAAGGTCAATGACCAAGAAAAATGTAATTTATCAATATGTGTATTTTTTAATTGATAAAATATCTTTAATATTAGTTTTTCGGGTACTGTGATCACAAAATTGTATTATGTGTTACTTGTCAATATTGTGTACTAAATATTATGTAAATACTATTGGTAAAATGTTTTATAAAAACATCTATTACTCTACTTCTTTTTACAAATAAAAATTTCACAGATAAACCCATATTTCGAATTGAGTTAATACATTTTTCTAACAACTTCAGAGTTTCCTATATTATCTATAAAAAACACCATTTGTAATTATTTGGTTTAACATTATCCATAATAGCGTATCGAATTTGATCTTGTTTAGAATAATTTGACATGATTCTCAAACTCAAATATCACTATATAAATATGCATTTAATTTACGTTTTTGACAAATCTTTGATGACGTGTTGAAGTACATAGTGAAGAAAACTTGTACATTTTTCGAATAAAAGGACAATATATAAATGTATGTGTGAATTAATGTTAAAATAAATAAATATTGACAGAATATATATAAGGATTTTTTATTTTTCGTAATCATTTGATTTCAGTATTATGTGACATTTGATGTTACATTTGAAAACGTGCTGAATCGAATTTTAATAGTTCATATAACATGTTTAATTTTTTAAAGATTTGTAGCTTCTATACACCGATAACGAAGTTCAAATTTTGCCTTCCACAAGGTTTTTAGTTTTTTTATCTTCATTTTTTACATGTAAAATATTAAAGATTTTGAAATATAAGGTAAAATATTAGGAACGGCTAAAATTGGATTTCGGTTATTTTGAAATGTAACGATACGTATTCTTGATATTGGGATAGGATTGCATATTCATACGCTAGCTTCCGAAAGCATTACGAGGAGAAAACATAATGTAGTTTGAGGGTTTTTTCCAAGTATTTGTAGTCAACTCAGCCTCTTCGGCATCCCTAAAACGTTTAGAATGTCGGTGGTTGGGTTGGTACGCTATGTTATTGACTTGTTTCTTTTGTTTTCTTGAATACCTTTTCAAAGTCATTATAAGCGTACTGAAAGCTTTGGCTGTGCCTTTTATGTTATTGCCTTCTAGGATACCTCTAATTGCCGCTTTTAGTTTCATTTTGTCGACTAGTTGGCGTTTTTTCACTCCTTCCTTGCTTTTGTATGTTAAGTGTATGTATATTGTAAGCATTTTTTTCTTGAACTGACTACGCTTTTAACTTAGCAAGGTCCCATAAATCCCATAATCAAATCTACCCATGTTCCCTATGATCAAGTGTAGCTTGAACCGTGATACTGAAACTGAACGATAACTGTGATAAAGAAAACACATAACACACACTTTGAAAAATCAGGTATAAACCTTTTTAAACGTAATCAGTGATTTATTTATATGAATATCTTAAAACAACTATTAAAATACTTACAAAAAAAGATATTGACATGTTTTAAGCAAACTGACGTCACTACTCTGAACATTCAAAATGCTATTTTATCATTGACAATAATAGTTATGATTATTTTTGCATGAATCAAATAGAAAAATAGGTTGTAGTTTTGTAGTTATTATCCAGGGATCAAGTGTACCCAGTCTCCCCTAGAAATATACTGGTTAGACTTTCTTTTCTTAGGTAAAAGGCTTCATACATTTTTTTTTTTAAACCAAGGACTACATATACTTGCATCATTTTATTTTAACCATTTTTTCAAACTACACAAGAAAACATTGATCATTTTGATACCACATTAATAGGTTAATAATATATACTACTTACATACAAAACTTTGTTAAAATTAATTGAGAAACAAAATACTAATAGAGATAATAATCACATACGGTGGTACTACAAGTACAACTTTTAAGTTAAGGTTTCCTCACTATGCTTTCCTTCACCGTTAGCCAATAGTGTTCCCAATTTAAATTAGTAAATGTATATTAATATAGTAAATGTAATTCATAAAAAAAATTGGTACATGCATGGGTTCAAATCTGCAGATCTCTGATTCATATAACACCAGTTAAACCGTTCGATCACCTCCATTTTAACAGAGAGAGAATTTATGTTAAAATCAACATAGGTACTTTATATTGAGAAATTAGTTTTACTTACAACTTCATTACGTTTAGTTGATAAGATAGCTATAGGCGCAAAGACTGTTTTATTGGCAATTTTTATCAATTCTTTAGCCCTTTCTATAGCTGCTTTGTTCCATGTGGTAGACAGTCTATTCTCTATTTCACATTCTGAATTTAGGACCTGTAAATATGTGCATATATATATATTTAAATAAAATTATAGAAGTATGCCGTTTGTTTGTGTCATACTAAAAAAAAAATTGGATAGATTATGATCAGTTTTTTTAGTTTACTTCTTAAAAATTTGGTCCTTATATAAAATAAAAATCATTATGGCAGTTGTATTTAATTGAAAGGTATTAAAGTTTTATGAAATTAAATTTTTATAAACAATACAGAAAACAAGATAAATTTTGTAGACAATGTATTTTTTTACTTATTTTTTTTTTTATTTTGTTCATAAATATGATAAAAAAGCAGACAAAGTCGCTTCTAGGATACCTCTAATTGCCGCTTTTAGTTTCATTTTGTCGACTAGTTGGCGTTTTTTCACTCCTTCCTTGCTTTTGTATGTTAAGTGTATGTATATTGTAAGCATTTTTTTCTTGAACTGACTACGCTTTTAACTTAGCAAGGTCCCATAAATCCCATAATCAAATCTACCCATGTTCCCTATGATCAAGTGTAGCTTGAACCGTGATACTGAAACTGAACGATAACTGTGATAAAGAAAACACATAACACACACTTTGAAAAATCAGGTATAAACCTTTTTAAACGTAATCAGTGATTTATTTATATGAATATCTTAAAACAACTATTAAAATACTTACAAAAAAAGATATTGACATGTTTTAAGCAAACTGACGCCACTGCTCTGAATGTGTTGATACTAAACTTTCAAAATGCTATTTTATCATTGACAATAATAGTTATGATTATTTTTGCATGAATCAAATAGAAATATAAGTTGTAGTTTTGTAGTTATTATCCAGGGATCAAGTGTCCCCAATTTCCCCTACAAATATAGTGGTTAGACTTTCTTTTCTTAGGTAAAAGGTTTCACACATATTTATTCTTTTAAACAAAGGACTACATATACTTACATCATTTTAATTTAACTATTTTTTCAATCAACACAAAACAAAATTGATCATTTTGATACCACATTAATAGGTTAATACTACCTACATACAAAACTTTGTTAAAATTAATTGAGAAACAAAACAATAGAGATAGTAATCACATACGGTGGTACTACAAGTACAGGTTTCCTCACTATGCTTTCCTTCACGTTAGCCGATAGTGTTCCCAATTTAAATTAGTAAATGTATATGAATTCATAAAAAAATATTGGTACATGCATGGGTTCAAATCTGCAGATCTCTGATTCATATAACACCAGTTAAACCGTTCGATCACCTCCATTTTAACAGAGAGAGAATTTATGTTAAAATCAACATAGGTACTTTATATTGAGAAATTAGTTTTACTTACAACTTCATTACGTTTAGTTGATAAGATAGCTATAGGCGCAAAGACTGTTTTATTGGCAATTTTTATCAATTCTTTAGCCCTTTCTATAGCTGCTTTGTTCCATGTGGTAGACAGTCTATTCTCTATTTCACATTCTGAATTTAGGACCTGTAAATATGTGCATATATATATATTTAAATAAAATGATAGAAGTTTGCCGTTTGTTTGTCATACTAAAAAAAAAAATTGGATAGATTATGATCAGTTTTTTCAGTATACTTCTTAGAAATTTGATCCTTATCTAAAATAAAAATCATTAGGGCAGCTGTATTTAATATAAAGTTATTAAAGTTTAAAGAAATTGATTTTTAATAAACATTACAGAAAACTAGATAAATTTTGTAGACAATGTATTTTTTTACTTTTTTTTTATGTTGTTCATAAAATATGATAAAAAAGCAGACAAAGTCGCACACATGAGCTAGTTCATATTTATACATATGAAATTGGTTGTCTGTATGTAAAATTGGTTAACACTAAATCGGTTGGCTGATCTCTGTGAAAGTTAGTATGTCTCAATATTTTTTCATGAAGAAAGTTTTATGCTTTCAATTTTTGTATAACTTAAGTATTTATTACAGCAAATAATATTGAATATACACGAAGCCACTGGTCCATCTAGTTTTCATTTAGAAAAAGATATATTTTAATAAGAATACAAAAAGCATGTACCTTCTTAAAATTTAAAACATTTTTTTTATTTCTAACTGCAATTCTATTAAGATAACATTTAAGATACTGGTGTTGATATAATCATAATCTCTAAATTCAACTTTAATTAGTGTGGTAATCAGAGACTTTGTTGAAACAAAGAATGATGTATATACATCATTCTTTGTTTCAACAAAGTCTCTGATTACCACACTAATTGTTAAAGATATGGTTTTGATTGATTATAGGGTTATTTACCTTGTTAGGCTCAATTGTCATAATTTAGTGGTTACCAAAATTTAAGCAGGATTTTTTAAACAACTTACTTTATCAACTGGTATTACACCATGAATACTCGCTTCAAACACACTACTTGGACATATCTTATGTTTCCTGTCTAAGTCGTCATAAAACATATTTTCGTTAGGACGTATATATATGCCGAAATCTATGAGCCAGATTAAAAATTGTGTCTCCATGCTGACTATACCACGCACCCATTTGTTTTTCCATATCACTGCTATATACTGAAACAAATTGGTATTATGATACTATTTGATATGTTAATCACACTATCATTCTTAGAATAATAAGAGAAATAATACTTACTTGACCGTGGCTAAGATCTATGTTGTCAATTTTTTTTCTGCACACATCTCGTCCATATTCTATACTCTTTATATCAATATCTTTACACTTTTCTTCTAATAAACAGAAGAATGAAAACGGATTAGTGAAGTTTGTTACTATAATATTCATTTTTAAACCGAGCGTTTTGTGCTGATTACGATTTTTTCTATTTCGTAGCGGGTGGTGTGAAATCTTTCTTTTAATTGTCAAACTTTTAAAATTCCCAAATTCGCGGCAAAATACAAATCTGTAGTGATGTTTATATGCGCTTATGTATTTTGCTACAGTTATAACGTTATTATCAGTATAATAATAGCAACTTTAAATGTAAAATATAATATATAAATAGTATAACATTTTATATCAATTTAATATCTTAACTTTTATACAGCGCAATTGACACAAAACTAGAAAACATATTGTAGGCAATTGTTACAGTTAGAAATTACTAGATGTCGTTAAAACATATTAAGAGATCGCTAATAAAAGAGCTATATCGTTGATTTTAATGATGCAAATAACAATTTTAAATTGTAAATTAATCAAGAAGTAAAATGTATTCACAATGAATATAATTAGGACTCAATTCACTTCGAGAAACCAGTTTTACTTACATAAGTTATAAATAATGCACTGTTTACAGTCTTTTAACATCGGGAATGTTTTTAAATAATACTAAACTACACTACATAACTACACTACCTATCGCATGTGAAATATGATATTTCAATCCGGTATGTATCTAGTCCCACTTCTCAGTACCTTCAAAGTATGTATCAGCAATTTTGTAACTATATTGTCTGTTTATTTCATTTTAAAAGAAAGAAATGAAATATTGCGTACCACTATCTATTAAATAAACAAAGACTAGAGGGGTTGTCAAGTCATAATATAAGTCACCATGAAAATAGTTTTATAATTAAAATAGGCATTTGATTGAACCATTCGTGTAGAATAATAGTTATTTTCGACATCAAAATAGCTTTGAAACATCTCTTGTGCACTTATATCATACTACTCCCATACCTGCTTGTATCGCCACGAAGTTTTATCTATAGCAGCAATAAATGCATGTGTGGGAACACACTATCAGGGTGTGGGATGATAGACGCAGTACGATAACTGAGCCCACGGTTTTTACACACAGTAAAAGAACTTGGAAACGCTAATTTGGAGTTGTTATTCGAATAACAAAAGTGACTGCGCATTATCAGAATATATTTGAGGTTAGTTTTCAGCGCGACAAGTAACCGTAGCTTCGTCATGCAAGTATGAAAGTGGAATAATAATATTATGGTACGTTGTTATTTTACGTACTACATTAAAAGGAATTGCTTCTCAAGTGCAAGTACCGGAACTAGATTGTTATAACTCCAAGTGTGCACTAAAACTTGTTTTCTTTTTGTTTACTACAATCAACCAAGGTACCTTCTAAACGTTATAAATTGATAAACAATCTAATTGCTCACTTAATCGACATTATGATTTCATATACGAATATCACAATGAATTTGTTAATCTTTATGGCATTTGACAGCCTCTGCTGTATCGACGTGTGCTACGAAAGCTCCAATATTAAGCAAGAAACAAAAAATGAAATTGTTTTGGGTTTTAATATATGTTAAGAAGTAAAAATGAATAAAATATTTTTAGCCGTTGTCAAAAGTCTTCGTTTCTTCTGCGTTTTTACATAATGTATTAACTATTATCTTCGTATAAACCTAACGATATATGCAGAGGACGTCGAGAAATCTTGCTTGAAACTTATCGTTATACTTTTATAAACTTACACAATGTCTTTATAAATTATAGCTTATGTATTTTTCTGATATATGTAAGTTATATAACTGTAACGTGTTCTCAAGATCTGTTTAGTTGTTAAGTGTAACAAACACTAACTCATTATAAACTTTTTTGTTTATGATATTAATATGATTGTTTTTTCTAAATTTTAGTATTGCCATAGACATTCCGTTATTTAAATTCTGTATTTGAAGATACATTAAGCGCAGAACTTTGCTAGGATTTGGGCAGGTGTTATCGGGAGTGTCCTCACAAGGACATCTATAATATATTTGAGCGGATAGAGGAGGTCGTATCTTTCCTTTTATTAGTACGGTATGGTGTAGCACACTGTTTAATTCCCACCGGGTGTCGAAACGTTGAAATCATGAATACTAAAAGTATCAACTTTCCTTTATAAAAAGCCTCTTTATAATTTTATTTGTGGTTTTAGTATAAAAGTTAGAATAAACCTAATGTCAAAATAATTTAGGCGTTAATTATCATGATAGCAAGTTAACGATTAAGTTATTAATAAATATGCATTTGTTAAACAACATTATCATTGACATTGACCTTGATTTGGTTTTTAGCGGGATCTTGAAATGTCATGTAGTAGATTATTTTAGTCATAATTTTTACTCTATATTTTGTAATAATGGTGGTATTTTATGTAATATAGTTCGTTTATTGTGCACAAGTGAAGTGGATGGGAAACAAAAACTTCCTGGAATGCTCTAAAAAGATGGTCATCATCTTGTTGATCGCAAAAATCTTGTATTATCATTACATACTCGACAACGACAGTAATAATCTACTAGAAGATTGGTTGCAAAAAATAAGATAAATAAGACCTTAGATTTTTTTAAAACAAATATATGCACGCCTTTTTAAACTATAAAGCATCAAATACTTATACAACATTGCTATAATTTTACATTAGGCGCTATTGACGACTTTTGTAGTGTGCTTTAAACAAGTGTTATCACTACATATTATAAAACGAAGTCCTCTACCACATCTGTCTGTCTGTTCGTGATAAACTCAAAAACTACTGAATAGACTTTCATGCGGTTTTCACCAGTAGATAAAGTGGTTCATGAAGAAGGTTTAAGTATTATGTCAAGAATTATTTTAAAAATCAGGGCAGGACAACGTCCACCGGTCCTGCTTATTATTTATAAAGAAAAGTAAGTAAGCAGATTGCAAAAAATCTGCATCTTGTTTTATTGATGTCATGGAAACAGTTGTTTATTGAGATGAGATTTGTCGGGTCTTTGGATTAGAAAATAAACAGCAACAATTAAATCTGTTCAAATCTTCATTTATTGAATCCGCAATGACGATCCGTAACCATGACAATGTTACATTCTTATTCTATATTTTTACTAGCGGGCCGGGTGGACGTTGTCCTGCCTTGATAATAAAAAAAATCTAAAACTCAACCGCAGCGCCACTTATTGATTCCAATTATGAATCTAAACCATTTTCGGATCCACTGGAACACGCAGACAAAATTTCATCAAAATCGGTTCCGTCGTTTTGGTGGTTAGTGACATCACACGTACAGAAGAAATTTGATATATAAAGACTAGCTGCCCCCGCGAACTTCATTTCGCCTTATGATTTTTTTTCTTAGTCTACCTTTTTAGAAGATACATACCAACATATGGAACATTTGCTGCCCATAGATAAACTTACACAATGTCTTTATAAATTATAGCTTATGTATTTTTCTGATATATGTAAGTTATATAACTGTAACGTGTTCTCAAGATCTGTTTAGTTGTTAAGTGTAACAAACACTAACTCATTATAAACTTTTTTGTTTATGATATTAATATGATTGTTTTTTCTAAATTTTAGTATTGCCATAGACATTCCGTTATTTAAATTCTGTATTTGAAGATACATTAAGGGCAGAACTTTGCTAGGATTTGGCCAGGTGTTATCGGGAGTGTCCTCACAAGGACATCTATAATATATTTGAGCGGATAGAGGAGGTCGTATCTTTCCTTTTATTAGTACGGTATGGTGTAGCACACTGTTTAATTCCCACCGGGTGTCGAAACGTTGAAATCATGAATACTAAAAGTATTAACTTTCCTTTATAAAAAGCCTTTTTATAATTTTATTTGTGGTTTTTAGTATAAAAGTTAGAATAAACCTAATGTGAAAATAATTTAGGCGTTAATTATCACGATAGCAAGTTAACGATTAAGTTATTAATAAATATGCATTTGTTAAACAACATTATCATTGACATTGACCTTGATTTGGTTTTTAGCGGGATCTTGAAATGTCATGTAGTAGATTATTTTAGTCATAATTTTTACTCTATATTTTGTAATAATGGTGGTATTTTATGTAATATAGTTCGTTTATTGTGCACAAGTGAAGTGGATGGGAAACAATACCACGGAGCATGGATTCTGAGTTGCAACAAAAACTTCCTGGAATGCTCTAAAAAGATGGTCATCATCTTGTTGATCGCAAAAATCTTGTATTATCATTACATACTCGACAATGACAGTAATAATCTACTAGAAGATTGGTTGCAAAAAATAAGATAAATAAGACCTTAGATTTTTTTAAACAAATATATGCGCGCCTTTTTAAACTATAAAGCATCAAATACTTATACAACATTGCTATAATTTTACATTAGGCGCTATTGACGACTTTTGTAGTGTGCTTTAAACAAGTGTTATCACTACATATTATAAAACGAAGTCCTCTACCACATCTGTCTGTCTGTTCGTGATAAACTCAAAAACTACTGAATAGACTTTCATGCGGTTTTCACCAGTAGATAAAGTGGTTCATGAAGAAGGTTTAAGTATTATGTCAAGAATTATTTTAAAAATCAGGGCAGGACAACGTCCACCGGTCCTGCTTATTATTTATAAAGAAAAGTAAGTAAGCAGATTGCAAAAAATCTGCATCTTGTTTTATTGATGTCATGGAAACAGTTGTTTATTGAGATGAGATTTGTCGGGTCTTTGGATTAGAAAATAAACAGCAACAATTAAATCTGTTCAAATCTTCATTTATTGAATCCGCAATGACGATCCGTAACCATGACAATGTTACATTCTTATTCTATATTTTTACTAGCGGGCCGGGTGGACGTTGTCCTGCCTTGATAATAAAAAAAATCTAAAACTCAACCGCAGCGCCACTTATTGATTCCAATTATGAATCTAAACCATTTTCGGATCCACTGGAACACGCAGACAAAATTTCATCAAAATCGGTTCCGTCGTTTTGGTGGTTAGTGACATCACACGTACAGAAGAAATTTGATATATAAAGACTAGCTGCCCCCGCGAACTTCATTTCGCCTTATGATTTTTTTTCTTAGTCTACCTTTTTAGAAGATACATACCAACATATGGAACATTTGCTGCCCATAGACATTGTTCGCTTTTCCGGAATACTAATTGAGAAGCGAAATATTTAAAGCAAACTGCGGTAAAATGGTAAAATACATGCGTTAAATAAAAAAAAACATCGTAATTACGGATGCGATCAAGTTGCTAATAGCAACATGAAGCTGCGTTCATGATTACAGAAAATGAAAACCGATTTTAAGGTTTTTTATGCAATTTTTCTCTCCATAAAAACCTACCTCAGAGTTCAAGGAATAAATCAAATCAAAAATTATTATTTTTTTAAATTAAAATTTAAAAAGAAACTAAACAGTAATATACTTTTCGACTGCTTTGAAGATATTGTTGCAGATTACAAATATAGGCATAAATACGTATTATATTAATGTACAACATCCAGGCTACTTCAGGATAAATAAATGGCAATTTTGAATTCACATAGTAATATTTCAACTTAGTTTTGTATTAAAATGTTGACTATTTTACGAGCAAACAGGAACTTAAGCCCAAAATACACAAGCTTGTTACCCGCACAAAAGCATATCAGATACTGGTAAAAACAAGCTACCGGCACGTGTATCGAGATTCTGCCCGTAGCTCGTATGCCAGTACAAAGCATACTAAGAGATCGCAGCACTTTTGATATTTCTCCCTCCTAGGGAAGCGGGGAGGGAGACTCTAACATGAAGAAGCTTCATTCTACAAACTGGTATGCTACCCACAGGCATGTGTATTGCGACTTAACGAAATGCTAGTAACTGGCATGCCGGTTTACCAGCGTCGGGTATGCCATTTACAGGCGTATATATTCTTCAGGCTTTACAGCTATATTCAGAGCGGTCAAAAAGAGAGATGATAACTGTACATTACATCACAAGAACATTATACTACTACTGCAGACTATGCGTTCATACCGTGTGTAAGAATCTGTTATTTTAATTTATTATAACAAAATGACGTCATCATCGAGTAAGCATAGTGGAACGAGCAATCCATAGACAAACAATCGATAACTATAATTTTATGGGGAATACTCGCCATTCGTCCTGCATGCTTTCCCACTGGTAGATAAGCCTAGCCTTTCTAGCTTTGGTCTCTCAGGCGACAAACTAAAAGATATCCAATATGATGTATGAACAGGTATATATTCGTACCAACCGCCAAAAAAATCATGTCTTTGTTTTAGAAAGTCTAGATAATTAAAATTCCTAGGAAAGAAACCCCCGATCTCCACAATATCTCCAGATACAGTTCATATTCTTAACGACTCGCGGTCGTGATCTTCGTTCGGCATACATTAAAACTCTTGAGATCCCTCAGCACCGATCTACATTATATTCAAACTCCTTCATAGTAACTGCCATTCGATTATGGAACGCGTTACCGCGTCTACTTCAAGATATTGAAACGATCAATAACTTCAGAATCCAACTACACCGCTATTTATTTGAGAAACAGGAGGCAGTGTCTGTTATTTTACAGTTTGTCTTTATAATTCATTTTTGCTATATATATATAAAGCGGTTCCGTCGTTTTGGTGGTTAGTGACATCACACGTACAGAAGAAATTTGATATATAAAGACTAGCTGCCCCCGCGAACTACGTTTCGCCTTATGATTTTTTTTCTTAGTCTACTTTTTTAGAAGATACACACCAACACATGGAACATTTGCTATACTGCCCATAGAGATTGTTCGCTTTTCCGGAATACGCATGTATTATGTTCAAATAAAAAAAAGCATCGTAATTACGGATGCGATCAAGTTGCTGATAGCAACATGAAGCTGCATTCATGATTACAGAAAATGAAAACTGATTTTAAGGTTTTCTTATGCAATTTTTCTCTCCATAAAAACTTACCTCAGAGTTCAAGGAGTAAATCAAATCAATTATGAAATGAATCATGAAAATCATGTCTTTGGTTTAGAAAGACTAAATAAATTAAACTCCTAGGGAAGGAGCCCCCGATCTCCACAATATCTCCAAAAACAGTTCATATTCTTAACGGCTCACGGTCGTGATCTTCGTTCGGCATACATTAAAACTCTTGAGAACTACAGATCTACATTATATTCAAACTCCGTCACAGTAACTGCCATTCGATTATGGAAATACAATGTACTGTAATGTGCTTAGCGATTTAGTGTAGCTTATATTTACGTAGTAATTTTTGGCGCTAAACAGCTTCAAGAATGCCGACCTGACCGACGGCGAGTGGTCTTTGTATTCTGGACATTACATACAGCTTGGTAGTAGTATTAAAATTACCCTTTTTACACCAAACATCAATTATATTGACGATGAAAATATAAAACACAATAATTTTACATATCTTGCTGTATACTTAACACTTAATGGCTTTATTCTGGTATTGAGAAGAACAGAGTTATATGGCATAGAGTCCTTGCTCAGTTGAGATGATGTGAAAATCTACTTTCTATGGATGACTTAAGGTTGCTAAAAAATGTCTTCTGCTCGCAACTATAACAATAATCATTCACAGTCGAAGGTATTTGTCGTTGACACTAGCATCCCAACCGACGAACAAGCTAAAAGCAGATAAGAATAGTCTCAGTAACCATCTCTGTTAACACGCTAATCCCAGTTAACTTCGATGGACACAGTAGTCCGGTGAAGCTGTTAAGACCTTGCTTGATCAATAGCGTAGTCAGTTCGAAAAAAAAATCGATGGATATCTGAGGAGGCTAGCATTGCGAGAAAGGTCAGCTATAGTGAGACTCTAACGTGCTATCCTGCTCGACAACGCTTAAATTGTCCAGTGGTTTATGTCCATTCGAGCTGACTGATCACTTCTGGTGCAGGTGCTCCGATAGTTACCAATTTGAATTGATTAATTTCGTTGAGTTGCCGGGGTTCAAACTTTCGGACATGGAATTGACATTTCAGCGGTCAAAACACTCGACATGACTTGCAATAAACTCAAATGGTTATTAATATAGGGCTCATAATTAATTAATGAATCAGTAACGTCATAAGTCACAAATGGGGTGGTCGTGGGGTGTAAGGGGTGTCGAATAACATCATAAGACTTGAGACACCCAAGCCAACCTCACCTGCACGTGGTGCACCCTGCTGAATAACGAACGAGGCAATGGCGAAATGGGGGTGGTAAGGTTTTAAAGCCTGACTGCGTCGTAACCACCATGTATATGGCGAAAAAGCCCGTCATAGTGATTGGCTCCTGGGGTCGCGTTTCGGTATCAGCTTGTGCATATCCAACTTTTGGCAGGCCAGTATGACAGTGGTGACCGGCGAGGGATAGTGCGTCACTCGGTAGTCGCAATTGTTTTTGGATTGTACTTTGCTTATCATCAGGCATAGTGCAGTCACTTTATAATGCTACAATAATAAAAAAAATCGTGCAAATTACGATGTATTTTATCCGCAGCAAGACCGGATAGATATATATATATATTCGTATATACCCAGAATACGTATATACGAACGATTTTAATTTCATTATTTACACTCATGGGAAGATCTGCATGGATTTCAGTTACTATTCAATCTGGTAGGTAGCGCTGTTGTCGTGATCTAGATTTTTTGTTTTATCCTAATGATGTCTTACATAAAATATACCAGAAATTTTGAGCTTCCGAATAGATCTACATTTCTTACAAAATATAGGAAGCTACATTATTTTCGAATAACGCAGATTAATAAAAAATTGGGTGTGTCGTAAAGACATACGATAGAAGTGAAATTTATGTATTACAAGGAAACATTTTAATTAAAAGAAAAGTGCGTGCGTACAAAGTACACATGTCAGAAGTGAAACTTCTTAGGCGAACTAATTTATAAGTCTTATTGATATTTATACAAATCTAAAACTTTACATTTCCGAGACTTGAAAAATAGATGAAAAATCTGCGTTTACTGCAAATGACGTCACTTCCGTTGCATACCTGCGTGACGTTACATCTGTAAAAATTTTACCCTCGTGCGGCTAAAGAAGTTTCACTTCAAAAAGAGTACAACAAAAAACCAACGTCTCGCGGTGTTCTCAGGCGGTCACCCATCCAAATACTGACAGCGCCAGTCGCTACTTAACTTTGGTGATCGGACGAGCATCGGTGTATTCAACGCTCTACCTAAACAGTGTTTTCTCCACAACTTTTTGTCACGCAAAATGTTGTGGATCAGAATTTTAAAGCCCTCCCATAAGAAATTTTACTTCGATAAATGTGTAACAAGGGCAGTTACTAGTCTAGTATAACTAGTAGTGCCCGCGACTCCGTCCACGTGGAGTATAATGTAAAAAAGTAGTGACTAATAAAATGTATTAAGTATGTGTATTAAGTCCATTTACTTATCTCCTTTCTCTCGTACTTAGGTCGCGTCGTCATTAAAATTAAAATAACTTTAGCAAAATAGAATGAGGCAAGTAGGTGTCACCGTTCTGTAATGATACATGATGGTATACTCGTACATTCGGCAATTTTTTATATAAATATCACTTAAACGTATTAGACGATTTATACATTACCGAATTATATACATTGCCGATAACTTATACATATACTTATATACTATACAAATTATATGTAACATAGATTATTTAAATGTACTTAATAGGTATAATGTTTAGATAAATAGATTGAAGGAATTGAGTAAGTTAAGAGATATCGTCGTTTACACTGATAGCAGGTATATATACATAAGTGAAGTATATAACAATTAGCGTTTAGTAGTAGTGAGTCATACAAAAAAACATTGTGCGCGGCAGAAGTGAAACTTCGTAATGTGGAAATGAAAATAGGAAGGGGTAGAAATTGATTTTTAGTGAAATCATATTGTTTCTTTAAGACAAACTTTATTAACGTTGCTTACAATTCATTTTCGAGTGGAGAAATATCCTAATCTATAAACATTTATAATGGGATTATGATAACTATAGTAAGATACGAAATGTTTGATTATTTTTCTCGCTCTGTCTCTTTATATTCCCCCTCCCCAGGAGCGTTGAAAGTTTAACGCAACAGTGCTTTCATACCATCTCCATGGTAGCGCTAAACGTTTAACGCAACCTTGTTGGGAAGTAGCATTACAAGTTTACTTCAAAAAATCATTTAATATAAGTCGTGTTGTGTTATATTGTGTGTCTGTTTTATTTCTTTGTTATTTTAATTTTGTATTATAAAGTTACTATGACCGTTAATCATTATATGGGCTCCCATTAAAAATAAGCGCTGCAGTACTGCTGTACCGCATATTTTGCTGAATGGGTTTGCCAATTGTTGGATTTTTTCTTTTATAAATTCTATAAAATCGTTATGATAATCGGAGAATAAATTAGAAAACTTATTTTTATTTCAAAAAAACCTAACCCAGAAATATAAAATGGCACTCCACGACAGTTCACTAAACGCGTTTAACCGTGCTAAAAACAGTTCCCACAGAGCATTTAACTTTGACAGATTGCTAAACGTATTCAGCGCTTTAAAATAGTTGATACAATAGACTTGTTTGATTTAAATAAACAGTTTTGTTTAAATATAAGTTAAACACAATTAAGTCGTTTGGTACAAGCGGCCCTTAGACTGTGTAAACCACATATATACATAAACTAACTTTTGCCGGCGACTTCACTCGTGCAGATTTGACATATAACTCGAGAACAGTGCCTTCTTCTGGATGGAAGTTTCTGGTCCTATCTATGTCAGTCACAACGTGCATGGCAAATTACATGGTGATCGGTTCAGTAGTTTAAGTGGGAAAGCATAACAAATAAATAAACAAACAAACTAACATATAAGTTTATAATATTAGTTAGGAAATTGTTGTCTAAACCTATAGAATATGTAAATATAATTATTCTATCAACACTTAATGATCCTTCTATAATTAAAATAATCTTGATTTTATACAACGTATATAAAATATGTAATGCAAATAACACATAAAATGTATATACGCACAATATAAATGAATACGTCCAACACAGCCGCTGCATCTTTCAGGTAAGCTTTCGGGGTGAAAAATAACCCATCAGCCAAAATTTTCAACGCCAGTTCCAGACTCATAAATATCACAAACCCGTATTCGGCAATCTGAAACGATAAGAATAAATTACATTTACCGTTCTCGTCATTTTTAATATATATTTATTAATTTTATTTACATAATAATTATTATTCACCTGTAAAACGAAATTTTCCATAACTCTGTATGTGGGCGTCTCGAACATCATGGACAAGCAAGATAGAGTGGTCACCATTATCATAACCCAATCTATATAAGTTACCAAACCAAGAAAATTACTGTAACAAAATACAAACAATTCTATTAATATTTTGTAAAAAGACGATTCATTTAAAGAGTAAATATCGAGCGATCGATCTTCGCTCGATTGGTTAATACAATAACTGTATTGCTATGCAAGATGAATGTATTCGTATTCGGATAACATTACATAGCGACATCTTACAAAATTTTCATTTACCAGTATGTTATTGTCCATTGGTACAAGTATCACAAAAATATACGAGATGGCGCTATACGACATTGTATAAATAATCATAAAAAAAAGTGCGTGCGTACAAAGTACACATGTCAGAAGTGAAACTTCTTAGGCGAACTAATTTATAAGTCTTGTTTATATTTATACAAATCTAAAACTTTACATTTCCGAGACTTGAAAAATAAATGAAAAATCTGCGTTTACTGCAAATGACGTCACTTCCGTTGCATACCTGCGTGACGTTACATCTGTAAAAATTTTACCCTCGTGCGGCTAAAGAAGTTTCACTTCAAAAAGAGTACAACAAAAAGCCAACGTCACGCGGTGTTCTCAGGCGGTCACCCATCCAAATACCGACAGCGCCAGTCGTTGATTAACTTCAGTGATCGGACGAGCATCGGTGTATTCAACGCTCTACCTAAACAGTGTTTTCTCCACAACTTTTTGTCACGCAAAATGTTGTGGATCAGAATTTTAAAGCCCTCCCATAAGAAATTTTACTTCGATAAATGTGTAACAAGGGCAGTTACTAGTCTAGTATAACTAGTAGTGCCCGCGACTCCGTCCACGTGGAGTATAATGTAAAAAAAGTAGTGACTAATAAAATGTATTAAGTATGTGTATTAAGTCCATTTACTTATCTCCTTTCTCTCGTACTTAGGTCGCGTCGTCATTAAAATTACAATAACTTTCGATAGAACTTTTGTTAGAGTGAACCGATTTTAATGAAACTATGACTAAATGTTACTCGAGGATATTCTTTATGAGTTTCTTGGTGAAGTTTTAGCGTGAACTCAGTACTTTAGCAATGATGCGTGTTCAAACAAACAGACCGATGAACAGACAGACATTTCTAAAAATGATTGAAATGTATTTTATTACTTATTCCAAGACACTTGCAACAATTTTTTTTTTCATAAAAATGTAAAAAGTACAGAACGTTACATTTATCTAATAGATGACACCATACTTTGCCGACGAATGCCGATTGATTGTATATATGTCAGTAATCGCCGTTGTTTTGAATAGTTAGCTTAGCTTAGGTTAGCTCAGATAGGTCGCGAATTGTATGTATCAGGCAACAGCCAAAGCCGAGGTGCGCCGCGCACCCTTGAGCTAGTTGTCAAAATAAAATCGGCTGAGTGCCTTAAGCGCTCGCCTTAGTAGCCCGGTGAAGCTGTTAAGACCTTGCTGGGTCAATAGCGTAGTCAGTTCGAAAAAAAAAAAGCCGTTGTTTTACGATTGTTCTGTGCTAACCGATAGACACAGAGTAGACATTTGGCCGTGCTATACAATTTTTTTTTATTTTTAAGTCATAGGTGGCAAACGAACAGGTTGGTCACCTGCTGTTAAGTAATCAACACCGTCCATGGACACTAACAACACCAGAGTTGCTAGTGCGTTGCCACCCTTTGGGGGAAGGGTTAGGTGAGGGAGAGGGAGAGGAGAGGGGTGAGGGGAGGGGAGGTGGGTATCCGGCGCTCTCACTGACCGAACGAAACGCAACAATGCAAGCACTGTAGTGATCAGTCAGCTCGAATGGACATAAACCACTGGACAATTTTAGCGTTGTCGAGCAGGATAGCACGTTAGAGTCTCACTATAGCTGACCTTTCTCGCAATGCTAGCCTCCTCAGATATCCATCGATTTTTTTTTTCGAACTGACTACGCTATTGACCAAGCAAGGTCTTAACAGCTTCACCGGACTACCCTTAGATTCTGTTTTAGCATTTGGCCTCAGCTGATGTTAAAAGACGATGTGGTCTAAGATTGTAAACATGCTAAACCTAGGCCTGACTCTCAGGTCCCTGAGACCTGACCTTTCGCTGCACGGGTTCGGCGGGCTGGGAGGCAGTCCCAGAACCGGCCTACCTCGGTCGGGTGCGGCGTGGGAAAACGCCTGCCGACGGGGGTATCGCCGAGCTTGTTCACGTTACCCTGCGACACACCCATAGTGCGGAGTTCTTATTTTGTTAAGAGTCGCCGATTTTTTTTTTTTATCATAGGAAGCATGATCAGCCTGTGCATACCCAGCTTTTGGCAGGCCGGCATGACAGTGGCGGGATAGTGCATCAGTATAGTTGCCATTGTTTTTGGATTGTAGGTACTGTTCTTATCATCAGGCATAGTGCAGTCACAGTAGCCGTGCTACAATAAAAAAAAAAATCGTGCAAAGTACGATGTATTTTATCCGCAGCAAGACCGGATATATGTATATTCGTACATACCCAGAATACGTATATACGAACGATTTTAATTTCTGCATGGATTTCAGTTATTATTCAATCTGGTAGGTAGCGCTGTTGTCGTGATCTAGATTTTTTGTTTTATCCTAATGATGTCTTACATAAAATATACCAGAAATTTTGAGCTTCCGAATAGATCTACATTTCTTACAAAATATAGGAAGCTACATTATTTTCGAATAACGCAGATTAGTAAAAAATTGGGTGTGTCGTAAAGACATACGATAGAAGTGAAATTTATGTATTACAAGGAAACATTTTAATTAAAAAAAAAGTGCGTGCGTACAAAGTACACATGTCAGAAGTGAAACTTCTTAGGCGAACTAATTTATAAGTCTTATTGATATTTATACAAATCTAAAACTTTACATTTCCGAGACTTGAAAAATAGATGAAAAATCTGCGTTTACTGCAAATGACGTCACTTCCGTTGCATACCTGCGTGACGTTACATCTGTAAAAATTTTACCCTCGTGCGGCTAAAGAAGTTTCACTTCAAAAAGAGTACAACAAAAAGCCAACGTCACGCGGTGTTCTCAGGCGGTCACCCATCCAAATACCGACAGCGCCAGTCGTTGATTAACTTCAGTGATCGGACGAGCATCGGTGTATTCAACGCTCTACCTAAACAGTGTTTTCTCCACAACTTTTTGTCACGCAAAATGTTGTGGATCAGAATTTTAAAGCCCTCCCATAAGAAATTTTACTTCGATAAATGTGTAACAAGGGCAGTTACTAGTCTAGTATAACTAGTAGTGCCCGCGACTCCGTCCACGTGGAGTATAATGTAAAAAAGTAGTGACTAATAAAATGTATTAAGTATGTGTATTAAGTCCATTTACTTATCTCCTTTCTCTCGTACTTAGGTCGCGTCGTCATTAAAATTACAATAACTTTTGTTAGAGTGAACCGATTTTAATGAAACTATGACTAAATGTTACTCGAGGATATTCTTTATGAGTTTCTTGGTGAAGTTTTAGCGTGAACTCAGTACTTTAGCAATGATGCGTGTTCAAACAAACAGACCAATGAACAGACAGACATTTCTAAAAATGATTGAAATGTATTTTATTACCTATTCCAAGACGCAACATTTTTTTTCACAAAAATGTAAAAAGTACAAAACGTTAGATTTATTTAATTATATGTATGTATAAATGACACCATACATTGCCGACGATTACCTATAATAACTGAACTGATTACCTATAATATAAAATGATTGATTGTATATATGTCAGTAGTCGCCGGTTTTTTTTTCGATCTGACTACGCTATTGACCAAGCAAGGTCTTAACAGCTTCACCGGACTACGGTAGTCGCCGTTGTTTTACGATTGTTCTGTGCTAACCTAATAGACACAGAGTAGACACTTGGTCGTACTATATAAAAAAATGTTATATGTCGATTTGTCTAATTGATTTAAACTTGGATTCTGTTTTAGCATTTGGCCTCAGCTGATATTAAAAGACGATGTGGTCTAAGATCGTAAACATGCTAAACCTAGTCCTGACTCTCAGGTCCCTGAGACCTGACCTTTCATTGCACGGGTTCGGCGGGCTGGGAGGCAGTCCCAGAACCGGGCTACCTCGGTCGGGTGCGGCGTAGGAAAACGCCTGACGCCGGGGGTATCGCGGAGCTTGCTCACGCTACTCTGCGACAAACCCATAGTGCGGCCTACGGTTTATCGTGGAGTTTTTTAGTTGTTACGAGTCGTCGAATTTTTTTTTTTATCATAGGAAGCACACGTACACTAGCAATACCAGAGGAGTCGCAAGTGCGTTGCCAGCCTGTGTTTGGGGGAGGGGGGATGGAGGAGAGGGAGAGGGGACGGGGAAGGGAAGTGGGCCTCCGGCGCTCTCACTGACCGAACGAAACGCAACAATGCAAGCACTGTTACTTCACGTCGGTTTGCTGTGAGAGGATAGTACTCCCCCGGACAAGCCGACAAATTCATGCTGAAACCAGTAATAGCTTCAGCGGGGCTCTACCACCTTCAATGGTGCCGTCACCGCTGCTTCTTAGTACACAGTTGGCGGTCGACACACTCACGTTTCCCCGAGCCTCTGAGGGTCCTATGTAGGATTCTCCTCCACGTTAAAAAAACAGGTCTGACTCTCAGATGCAGCTGCCGGAATACGCCTACAGGTGCCTGGCGACAGATTTTCAATTTAAGGGTGAACATGCTAAACCTAGGCCTGACTCTCAGGTCCCTGAGACCTGACCTTTCGCTGCACGGGTTCGGCGGGCTGGGAGGCAGTCCCAGAACCGGCCTACCTCGGTCGGGTGCGGCGTGGGAAAACGCCTGCCGACGGGGGTATCGCCGAGCTTGTTCACGTTACCCTGCGACACACCCATAGTGCGGAGTTCTTATTTTGTTAAGAGTCGCCGATTTTTTTTTTTTATCATAGGAAGCATACGTACAGGTGGTTCACCTGATGTTAAGTTATCAGCACCGTCCATAGACACTTGCTCCACCAGAGGAGTCGCAAGTGCGTTGCCAGCCTGTGTTTGGAGGGAGGGGGGATGGAGGAGAGGGAGAGGGGACGGGGAAGGGAAGTAAGCCTCCGTCGCTCTCACTGACCGAACGAAACGCAACAATGCAAGCACTATTAATTCACGTCGGTTTTCTGGGAGAGGGTAGTACTACCTCGGACGAGCCGATCCATTCATGCTGAAACCAGTAATAGCTTCAGCGGGGCTCTACCACCTTCAATGGTGCCGTCACCGCTGCTTCTTAGTACACAGTTGGCGGTCGACACACTCACGTTTCCCCGAGCCTCTGAGGGTCCTATGTAGGATTCTCCTCCACGTTAAAAAAACAGGTCTGACTCTCAGATGCAGCTGCCGGAATACGCCTACAGGTGCCTGGCGACAGATTTTCAATTTAAGGGTGATTTTAGGAGAAGCTTTATGACCTTGTTATCGTTTTACCACGATGTTTTCCTTCACCAAAAGCTCCCGCTCACTGAAGCCGTTCAAGTATTATTTATAGTATTTTTGTAATTCCTGACCCTCCGCACCCCTTGCTCAGTAAAAGTAAGCAATGCTCTTACCTCCCTCTCATGCTTAGATAAACATTTATATATGTATGTTTACATCTGTTCTGGTTCTTATGGATTCATGGGCAGCAGTTTACAAGTCTAGAATGAGTCTCATTGTCCACTATAAGTGAATTACTACTTACGCTACTAGGGCGATGGTAGTAGTCCAGTGGGTAAGACCGCGTGCCTCATATATCAAACCTACACGCCTAGATCACCTCATCTCATCATCATTAAAAATAAGCAAATCAAAGGGGACTCTTTAGTGCTTACACAATATTTGAATGACTACAAGATTTGAAATTGTGTTAATTGACGTCCGAACAGGGTTACCATTAAGTCATCACCACTTCAGAATATCCGGTTTTATATCTACTTTCACGATACGCCCCGGATAACCCGGGATTATCCCAACTTCAAATGTAAGTTTTGACGTCCTAGGGCGGCAGCCGGTTATATCATTTGTCTTCTTTCATCGTATCATGTGAGGTAGAGACGGCGCGAAAATGAGTGCGGGTAATACTTTGGTTTTTAATTTACTAGTTTTTTTTGGCGGCCTCACTTGTATTAATATGGATTCGGCCTATCCTTCGGGAGTAGTACTATATTCTGGACGAAAGGTTACCCTATATCCTCTTTTGTACCCCTGACAATGTTTATGTAAACTTTCACGTCTAGGTATGTATATATTTATGGGTAAGCAGTAATACGTAAACTGATTGCAGGTAACTAATTTAAATCGGTATAAGCTGCAAAAATTGAAAGGAAAATTAAATTATTAAATGGAAATGACTAGAGTCTAATTAAACTAACTTTCCCTCGTGGCTTCCTTCGTGTTATGTCATTTTCAAATACAACCCAAGTTACTCGCTAATTACACAGGTCTATATTTTATCCGTTATAAATAAAATAAAAATCAAATATTTTCACTTTATAAGAGTAGATATAATTAAAAAACAGACCATAATTAATGAGACAATTAAATAGTCGCAAGCATCTATAAACTGCGGTGATCCCTCACCATCCTGCGAACCGTATGTATGTTTACGAACACAACGGTAAAAAAAACATGCTGGAAACATTTTCGAGGACCTGAGCTAATAAAGAGTATAATTATTCCAAAAAACGTATTTAGCATTTGGCCTCAGCTGATATTAAAAGACGATGTGGTCTAAGATCGTAAACATGCTAAACCTAGTCCTGACTCTCAGGTCCCTGAGACCTGACCTTTCATTGCACGGGTTCGGCGGGCTGGGAGGCAGTCCCAGAACCGGGCTACCTCGGTCGGGTGCGGCGTAGGAAAACGCCTGACGCCGGGGGTATCGCGGAGCTTGCTCACGCTACTCTGCGACAAACCCATAGTGCGGCCTACGGTTTATCGTGGAGTTTTTTAGTTGTTACGAGTCGTCGAATTTTTTTTTTTATCATAGGAAGCACACGTTGAGAAAGATAAATTCCTGCTTAGTGAAATATTAATGTCGGTTGATTTGGAAACACTCCTTTTACGAAGCGTTGTCAGCGTGAACTGTGGACACATAGCGGAGATATGTTGTGCGCACTAGATATATACACATATATATGTTGTAGGCACGACGGCGTCTGCTATATATCCATCAAGGCCACACACACTGGAATGAAAACAGCTCGCTGACGACGTATCCATTACTGTGCAACTTTCAAAGTGCTTGGTCGTCGTAATGCCGGCTGTAAGACAGGCCGCTCATTTAACTTATTCATCATTCAGGACATATGTATTATATTTTGATCATGAATGAAAACTTTTTCGTTAGTATTAAAAAGTAATCAGTTTTATAAAAAGGTTTTAATGTAACTTAGATTAGGGTTTGTGATAGGATACTTGGTATTCCTTTCGTGTCTTTTATAGACTACCGTTTGACCGCAATGTTACTCGTTTTTGTCGACTATTGTAATACATCGAGAGAGGGGACCGGTTGCCAAATGCAGCTGTCGGATTAGAACGATATTTGATTGTGGTCGTAAATCAGAAGAGCACTTGAATGAACTCTATTACAATTAATGGGAAAAGAATATGAAAGTAATTTATACATATCATGCTAATTTACGATAAAATTGCGTTAACATTATTTCGTAAGATTATTACGCTATGTTACTTATGGGGTAAGTAGCGGTTTATGTTTAATACATTCCTCTTTTTGTGACCACTTGGGCTCAATGTGGTATTAATTTTCACTAAGAAACATTCAGCAAATACATGACGATGGTTTCTTTCCCAGACATTAAAAATAAGCAAATCAAAGGGGGGTCTTTAGTGCTTACACAATATTTGAATGACTACAAGATTTGAAATTGTGTTAATTGACGTCCGAACAGGGTTACCATTAAGCCGGCACCACTTCAGAATATCCGGTTTTATATCTACTTTCACGATACGCCCCGGATAACCCGGGATTATCCCAACTTCAAATGTAAGTTTTGACGACCTAGGGCGGCGGCCGGTTATATCATTTGTCTTCTTTCATCGTATCGTGTGAGGTAGAGACGACGCGAAAATGAGTGCGGGTAATACTTTGGTTTATAATTTACTAGTTTTTGTTCTATTGACCCAGTAAGGTCTTAACAGCTTCACCGGGCTACTAAGGCACTCAGCCGATTTTTTTTTTTGACAACTAGCTCAAGGGTGCACGGCACACCTCGGCTTTGGCTGTTGCCTGATACATGCAATTCGCGACCTATGTAAGCTAACCTAAGTTAAGCGAACTATTCATACATATATGAGTTGTTGAAACATATATGTGTACCAAGCATACATAACTCAACAACTCTTATATATATTTCGTATCGGATAATCGGATTCGGCCTATACTTCGGGAGTAGTACTATATTGTGAACGAAAGGTTACCCTATATTCTCTTTTGTACCCCTGACAACGTTTATGTAAACTTTCACGTATAGGTATGTATATGTATGTCGGTAAGCAGTAATACGTAAACTGATTGCAGGTAACTAATTTAAATCGGTATAAGCTACAGGAATTGAGAAGGAAAATTAAATTATTAAATGGAAATGACTAGAGTCTAATTAAACTAACTTTCCCTCGTGGCTTCCTTCGTGTTATGTCATTTTAAAATACAACCCAAGTTGCTCGCTAATTACAGAGGTCTATACAGGTGAAATATTTTTTTTAATCGGTTAAGGATTTTTTTATTTTATCCGTTATAAATAAAATAAAAAAAAAACAAATATTTTCACTTTATAATAGTAGAGTATAGTTAAATAAAAAAACAGACCATAATTAATGAGATAATTAAAGAGCCGCAAGCATCTATAAACTACGGTGATCCCACACCATCATGCGAACCGTATGTATGTTTACGAACACAGTGGTAAAAAAAATCATTCTGGAAACATTTTCGAGGACCTGAGCTAATAAAGAGTATAATTATTCCAAAAAACGTATAATATTTTATCATAAATAACGGTGACAACCCTAGACAGAACGAACGTTGATACATAGAATGTTAAACAAATCTTTCTGCCCGCTACACTAGGAACATAGCGTGATGATTGATATTGAATTTTAAAAGCAAATGTAGCAAACACACAGACGAAGTCACGGTCCAAATATTCGTGAAGAGAAGAACACAATTATAGTGAGAAAGATAAATTCCTGCTTAGTGAAATATTAATGTCGGTTGATTTGGAAACACTCCTTTTACGAAGCGTTGTCAGCGTGAACTGTGGACATATAGCGGAGATATGTTGTGCGCACTAGATATATACACATATATATGTTGTAGGCACGACGGCGTCTGCTATATATCCATCAAGGCCACACACACTGGAATGAAAACAGCTCGCCGACGACGTATCCATTACTGTGCAACTTTCAAAGTGCTTGGTCGTCGTAATGCCGGCTGTAAGACCGGCCGCTCATTTAACTTGTTCATCATTCAGGAAATATGTATTATATTTTAGACATGAATGAAAACTTTTTCGTTATTATTTAAAAAGTAATCAGTTTTATAAAATGGTTTTAATGTAACTTAGATTAGGGTTTGTGATAGGATACTTGGTATTCCTTTCGTGTCTTTTATAGACTAACGTTTGACCGCAATGTTACTCGTTTTTGTCGACTATTGTAATACATCGAGAGAGGGGACCGGTTGCCAAGTGCAGCTGTCGGATTAGAACGATATTTGATTGTGGTCGTAAATCAGAAGAGTATTTGAATGAACTCTATTACAATTAATGGGAAAAGAATATGAAATATATAATATTATTTCGTAAGATTAATACGCTATGTTACTTATGGGGTAAGTAGCGGTTTATGTTTAATACATTCCTCTTTTTGTGACCACTTGGGCTCAATGTGGTATTAATTTTCACTAAGAAACATTCAGCAAATACATGACGATGGTTTCTTTCCCAGAAGATACTCATCATGAGTCTTTCTAGCAGTCATCTGAAGGTACACCTTCAAGAGTTCTTACAAATGTCTATCGACGATATAATATTATTAGAGCAGTTGGAAAACATGCTTCGGGGTCACACCTCCAAGAGTTGATTGTGAACGGGCCGTTCTAATTTGTTCGCGTATCTGTGAATAAGAGAGGTCGTCGAGGGTCAGGCGGAGGGTCATGATGAGACGGGAGCGACACGTGTGCGTGACACGGGGAGGCACCGTGCTTGATGACAGTGGAAGCAGCGACCACGGCCGCGGCGGCGGGCGCACGCACGGAATGCAGCGACGGCGGCGGCGGTGGCGCGGGGTGCGGGCGGAGGCCGGTGCTGCCGCGGCGACGCTCCCTGCTGCCCG
>MU159382.1:47673-60147 GCA_015888305.1 Antheraea pernyi | reverse complement strand
CTGGTGATCAGCTCCTATTGGTCTTAGGATGATGATATAACCTATAGCCTTCCTCGATAAATGAGCTATTTAACACTGAAAGAATTTTTCAAATCGGACCAGTAGTTCCTGAAATTAGTGCGTACAACCAAACAAACAAACCCCCCAACTTCATAATATTAGTATAGATTGGTAAACTCGAATACCGTTCGATAGGTCAGCATGAAAATTGATACCGTATTTTTCAAGGAGGAGGTTGCTACGCTATCCATTTTCTTATAACTCGTCCTAGATGGCGCTGAGGCGAATAGATTTTTATTCCGTTCTAGCGATCGCCGTGGAAATTGGTATACATAGATATTTAGCTACGGAGAACGCCATAAATAATAACATATCTAGTAAAATATAGTCTATGTCACACAGAAATAATATATCATCATATTATTGCAAGAATTTTTTAAATCGTACCAGTATGCATGTTTTTTTTAATGTCATAGCGGACAAGCGAATAGGTGGGTCACCTGAGGTTAAGTGACCACCACCGTCCATAGACACTAACAACACCAGGGGAGTCGAAAGTGCGTTGCCAGGCTGTGTTTGGGGGAAAAGGAGGGTGGCGGAGAGGAGAGGGAGGTGGGACCCCGGCGCTCTCACTGACCTAACGAAACCCAACAATGCAAGCACTGTTACTTCACGTCGGTTTTCTATGAGTGAGTGGTACACCCCCGGGCGAGTCGACCCATTCATACTTAAAACCAGTAATAGCTTCAGCAGGGCTCTACCACCTTTTACCAATAATTAATGTAGATTTTGAGCTTTCGATATGTGAAAGAATTTTTAAAATCTTTAGTGTTTTTTTAATTTATTAATGACAAACAAAAATTCAAATAATTTCTCTTAATCATTTATATTATTAGTACTATTACGTATACGTAATAGACAGCATAGACGAAACGTTAAGTTTGTTTATTAAGTACTAGCTGTGCCCGCGACTCCGTCTGCGTGGAATCTAATATGAAAAAACGGTGACTAATAAAATCATCCGAATGTATAAGTTCATTTTCTTATCTAGTTTTCTCTCGTACTTAAGTCGCGTTGTCATTAAAATTGCAATAACTTTTTATAGAGTAGACCAATTACAAATACTAAATGTTATTCGGGGATATGCTTTATAATTTTCTTGGTGAGGTTTTATCATGAACGCAGTCGTTTGACAGTGATGCGAGTTCAAACAAACAGACAGACAGACAGACGTTTCTAAAAATGATTGAAATGTATTTTATTATTTATTCTAAGACCCCTGCAAAAAAAGACACCTGCAACATTTTTTTCACAAAAATCTAAAAGGTACAGACACGATAGATTTACGTCCTCATTATAGGCATAGATATTTATTAAAATTCACGATTGTATTTAATAGAGTTATATCATAGAAAAGAAAAACAATATGATCTTGTATACATTTAGAAATTCTAAGAACAAATTCTGCGTTATTTTCCCGCCACTCAGAAATGGCGTCTTGGCAGGTAAACTTGTTTGTAAGGATTGGTCGGCAGCGCGCTCTAACTGCATGGCCGGTTTTAAAAATGGAACGTCTCTTCGTGTTGCCGCGCCGTGCCGAATGTTGCCAGTTTCTTTGAACTCGTTAATTGTTGTGGCGTGCAAGAAGTTGTTCGTAAGTCTTGTAAAATAACACTTCCAGTGGCGTAAAATTATTGTATACTTTTTAAATGTCACGGCGATAACAGAGGTAGAAAATAATAATAATAATAATTTAACAATATTTAATGTGGCAACAACTGTAATTACGTTACATTGTGCGTACGTTAGCATTGTGGAATGGGTTATCCAGTACGGTTTTCCCACAGGGCTATGACATGAGTCTCTACAAGAAGGAACTGAAACGCGCTCTTCAAGGTCTGCAACACTACAGTAATGCCCTTGGGGTTACAGTTGTCCATACATGATGGTTACCACTTACCATCATATGGATCATCTGCCTAGTTGCTGTCTTTTGTGATAAAAAAGGCTAGTTATACACCCCGATATCACTTACGTTTGATTGTAAAAATTTCAAACCTTACTCGGCGTAAATAATATTTTACCTTGTCTAGATAAGGAAGCATAGAATTGTCCATGGGAAAATTCAAAAATCCGTTCAAAACGACGCATAGGGAGATAACAATGCAACTGACCCGCTTGGTAGGGTAGCTCGCTAATATAGGCATTCACAGTTCGGTACTTCTAGCCAATGGTCAAGATTTCAATTGCAACATTTTTTTCACGAAAATCTAAAAGGTACAGACACGATAGATTTTTTTTTATATGCATAGATATTTATTGAAATTTATCATTGTATTTAATAGTATTATAGCATAGAAAAGAAAAACCATATAATTTTGTATACATTTAGAAATTCTAAGAACAAATTCTGCGTTATTTCTTGGATCGTGGCTTAGATTGCTGATTTTGAAATAATAGGACACAAGTCTACACTGGCACTTGGTTTCTTTTAATGGTTTGTTAGATATCTGTACTGGTTTTGCGATTGTTTATTAATGCAGATCACTTAGAGCGGTTTTTTATGTTACTAGATCCAAAGTAACTCTGTTGCCTGAATGTTCGCCATCTTCATCTTTTGTCTCGCTTTGGTTACGTTAGGTTAGATTTTAAATGTCACGGCGATAACAGAGGTAGAAATAATAATAATAATTTAACAATATTGAATGTGCCAACAACTGTAATTACGCTACATTATGCGTACGCTAGCGTTGTGGCTGACACGACATGAGTTTCTACAAGAAGGAACTGAAACGCGGTCTTCAAGGTCTGCAACAGTAATGCCCTTGGCGTGGCAGTTGTCCATAGATGATGGTCACCACTTACCATCATATGGATCATCTGCCTGTTTGCTGTCTTTTGTGATGAAAAAAGGCTAGTTATACACCCCGATATTACTTACGTTTGATTAAAAAAAATTCAAACCTTACAGTAGATGACTCGGCGTAAATAATATTTTACCTAGTCTAGATAAGGAAGCATAGAATTGTCCATGGGAAAATTCAAAAATCCGTTCAAAACACATCTGACGCATAGGGAGATAAGAATGCAACTGACCCACTTGGTAGGGTAGCTCGCTAATATAGGCATTCACAGTTCGGTACTTCTAGCCAATGTTCAAGATTTCGTCATGCACCCAACTGCGCTCGCCCTAATACATCGTGATGAAGACATAGCATGGTGGTAGGGCTTTGTCTAATTCCGCTTGGTGATCTACCATCCTCAAGTCGAAAGTCTGTTGCCAAGTTCCTATTGGTGTGTTCCGACAGTTGCACTAAAATGAATTTAGGAGGACTGTATCCACCACTCACCCGCACTAAGAGATCCTCTATATCGGGGTACCCCAGCTTGGATCGTGGCTTAGATCGCTGATTTTGAAATAATAGGACACAAGTCTACACTGGCACTTACTTGGTTTCTTTTAATGGTTTGTTAGATATCTGTACCGGTTTTGCGATTGTTTATTAACGCAGATCACTCAGAGCGGTTTTTTATGTTGCTAGATTCAAAGTAACTCTCTTGCATGAATGTTCGCCATCTTCATCTTTTGTCTCGCTTTGGTTACGTTAGGTTAGACTTGCGAAAAAGGATAACGCGAACTTGCCTCCGGCGAACGAATACGAAACCTTTTTAAAGCAAGTATTCAATACATATTTAACATTTTTGTAATAACACCTTTAAAGTATTAAAAGAATCTAGCGTAATTGTATTATAGTGAGTCTACTTCTGGCCGTATGATTGTAAATATAATATACCTGCGGCCCTAATTATACAATAAATTTTAGTGCCATATAGCACCAGCTAGATAACAGATTTTATAATGATGTTTAAGGTAAACTGGATCATCACAGAAAACCGACGTGAAGTAAGTGCTTGCATTGTTGCGTTTCGTTCGGTCAGTGAGAGCGCCGGAGGCTCATCCCCCTAGCAAGGCTGGTAACGCAATTGCGACTCCCTTGATGTTGCCAGTATCTATGGACGGTGGTGATCACTTAACATCAGATGACCTACTTGTTCGTTTGCCTCCTATGATATAATAAAAAATTAGCATCATCGTTAAGTTTTGATTTATTTGAAGATTCTTTAATGGTACCTACATCGATATCTAATCGATACATAAAATACAACTTGTTAATTATCGTCTGTAATATAACAGTGACAAAAAAGTAGTGCGGCAGTAATAAGGACTGCCGATAGAAGTGAAAACTCAAAACAATAGAATAACTGTGTTTTCATATTAATTGTAGTGTGAATGACAATATTTAAAGTTCTGAATTCGTTTATTGAACTTATTAACATTAGTATGGTTTTTATATCTATTGGCACTCGGAGCAATAATTATATACATTTTTATAAAATATTTCATTATATAATACAATATTAATCAATCAAACGTATAATGAGTACAGTAAAGTAACTTTGATACTGTCCAGAATTCCGGTAGAAACTACGTAACTGTGTGGAAGAGCCTTTAATTCGTTGCCTTGCAACAATGTTGGGTTTAAATAATGTGTATAATGTTGGTATTTCTGTTATAAAATCCCCTGAAAGTATCGTTTAACTTGAGGTTGTTATTTTGTTGTGTATAGAATATTTTTTTATATGACGCCTTTTTACCATAGCTTAGCGATTCTACAATGATTCTACAGCAGTGGTACTCAACCTTTTTTAAACGGGCCAGAAACACGTTCCACTCATGGCGGCGCGGGCCGCAAACTAAAAATGTCTAGGTATTAAATTAAAAAAATCATAATTTCAAATTAATAACGTATTAATGTAGTGGAAAATAGTTGCAATAAAACAAGCTTGTTATAACCCTTATATCATAAGGAACGTATTACGGTATCTCTGGGCTCGAAATTTAATATAATTGAAAGTAAAGTATAATCGGGTGGGCCAACTACAAAGACCCGACGGTTGAGTATATCTGTTCTACGGCGATTCTAACTTGTGCAGTGGCTTGTTGATGTACAACTCGCAAGAGAAGCAAATGAACACTATATTTTTTATTAATTCATCCGGAATCTACTTTTTATAGAACCATCTGTTTAATTTTATTATTATATAATTAAATTTAATATTATTTCTGTGATATCAATTATAAAGCAATAAGACAATAAATTATTTCCTATGTTGAATTCATCGGTTGATTCCTGATCAAAAAATTATGAGATGTGAAATAAATAAATAAAATAAGAAAATAAAAATGCCAATTAATTGCACTATTTGTAGTGTGTTGTTAGAATTAACGTAAAATTTAGCAACATCAGCTTTCGTGGACCACTCTTCGGGTAAAAGTCCTCCGCCAGAGTAAGCCAAGAGTCGTTATTATTTGCAGCATCTATACAGCTCTTGCCTGCTGTAGATTGCAATTTGTTTTCCCATATGGCCTACCTCTACTTTCCTATTCATACACTCCAGAGAATAATAAACTTGTATATAGCGTTTGTCAAAATCCGATGCTTACAATAAACTAGCAACCGACTGCGATTTCACTTACCTTAATTATCCCAATATCAATATTAATAACAATAAAATATAGGCTGTCTTTCAGAGAGAACGTAACCTTTTATGAGTGAAAGAATTTTCAAATTCGATTCCATAAATCCTATGCACAATCTTCTAACGCATTCTTTATGCACAAAGAAAACCAATTTATATTATTAAATACAGATATGAATCTATTACAATTTTATGGTTCATAAAAAATACGTAATTTTTGATTATATAAGTGACTTTAATGCGTTTCAAATTTATAAGACATATAATTTCATTACTTATGATGTTTAATATCAAATTAAAAAAAAACAAAACTAGTAATAATAAAATATAAATAGTAGTCTTGCTTAATCAACAATGAAAAAATAAATAAATGGATAGTAATACAATCTTTATTTAAGCGGGAGATCTACTGGCTCCTAGTCTATGCTACTTTTAGATTTTCATTTTTTTGCCCTCTGTTAAGGGGTGAGAGACTTTGTTTAGCTTACATATATTATTGCGTTAAGTGTTATATATTTTTTGTTTTCCGTGGATTCTATCTGAATTGTTTTATGTTTTGATGAAGGTGTAACCTTGTCTAATTTTGTTTTATAAATGTGGTTCATTTAATTTAAGTGTTTTCTTACTACAGTTCTGTGTTTTTTATTGTTCGCGTATTATAGAGTTATTTTAATTGTACTTAAATATATTTAATTCTATGTTTTGGAGTGTTTTACCAACTACTACTTCTAGAAATATTTAGTTTAGACAATAAATGCCAATTATCTCAGAAGTACGTTACTTCTATATATGGGGTTTTAATATGTATAATGTGTAAAGATTTCACAAGTACCGAATATCTATTTACTGGCTCACAAGTTATCCTTAATTTAGAATAATATATTTGGCATATATAATCTATTATCATTGCATCCACTGTTATTTGTCAAGTAGGTATTGTATTTACGCATTTCGAGGTTCAAGATCATTGCCACTAATATTGACACTGGCAAATGCTCCTGCGGTGCCAAAACAAATAAAAATAAGATTTATGTCTAGTAGTTAATTTTAAAAAAGCTGTTAAATGTGTATGTAATCAATTAATTTGTGATATTTAGCCGGGTTCTTATTTTGTCTTCTGTTTGTAGATTTTTCTTTGATTTGTGACCATCGTAACTCGTTGTGTCCGCAGCTTCGTCCGCGTGGAGTTAAATGTAAAAAATAATAGTTTACAATGACTTTTGATAGAGTAAAACGATTTTAATAAAAAAGTATAACTTCAAAAAGATGATGGCTGTAAAATTTAGATAAATAAAATATTTTTAATTATATTCAAATCAAAATTAAATTATTTGCCACTAGAGAATACTTCGTAAAATATCTTTTTGGTACTCAGTGTAGGTTGATTTTTCGACCATAATTATACCTGATGATACATGGCCGAAGCGATAGTACAGTCAAATATAGATGCCGGAGCATACAAATTAAAGTAAGGCGACAGATTTTGAACTCTCGAGATATTTATCCTCAAGGTAACTCAATAAAAAATATTACGAAGTGCTCCCATATCATTATTTAGTATAAAACAAAGTCGTCTCTCTGTCTGTCTGTTCGCGATAAACTCAAAAACTACTGAGCGGATTTACTTGCGGTTTTCACCAGTAGATAAAGTGATTCATGAGGAAGGTTTTAGTATATAATTTGTCACGGATTTTTTTATAGTCAGGGCGGGATAACGTCTGCCATACCCACTAGTCTATACTAATATTATAAAGCTGACGAGTTTGCTTGAACGCGCTAATCTCAGGAACTACTAGTCCGATTTGAAAAATTCTTTCAGTGTTACATATAACATTTATCGAGGAAGGCTATAGGATATCATCACGCTAAGACCAATAGGATAGCTTCCTTTTGAGAGCTTCCGCTTCGTGTTAGCGTAGCTCAATGTAACTACTTCATGCGGACGATGTCGCGGGCGGAAGCTAGTTTTGTTATATTATAGTTATGACCTTTGACCATAGTCTCACCTGATGTGGTCCATGGTAAACACGGTAAACCTAGAGGGACTGGCTCTCAGGTACGGCAGCAGGTACTCACCCACAGGTGCTTGGTGACAGATTTTCAATTCGAATGAAATAGTTAGCCAAGCGTGGAGGTGAACTTAGAAAAAGCGCTACCGCCTTCATCGAAATTTTCGACTTATTCACAATTGTTCGAACCTACATCGACCACTGACCTCTAACCACTGAGCCATCATCCCTGTTTGGCGTTTTGTTACTCTCGAGGGTCGGTGTCGATTGTGTAGCGAAATAAAATACAGAAGGTTCTACTGACTCTCCTTTATACTGATATCGTTGTAGCACACTGTACAAATGTAATAATATAATATTATATTAGCACCAGCTAGATAACAGATTTTATAATGATGTTTAAGGTAAACTGGATCATCACAGAAAACCGACGTGAAGTAAGTGCTTGCATTGTTGCGTTTCGTTCGGTCAGTGAGAGCGCCGGAGGCTCATCCCCCTAGCAAGGCTGGTAACGCAATTGCGACTCCCTTGATGTTGCCAGTATCTATGGACGGTGGTGATCACTTAACATCAGATGACCTACTTGTTCGTTTGCCTCCTATGATATAATAAAAAATTAGCATCATCGTTAAGTTTTGATTTATTTGAAGATTCTTTAATGGTACCTACATCGATATCTAATCGATACATAAAATACAACTTGTTAATTATCGTCTGTAATATAACAGCGACAAAAAAGTCGCGGCAGTAATAAGGACTGCCGATAGAAGTGAAAACTCAAAACAATAGAATAACTGTGTTTTCATATTAATTGTAGTGTGAATGACAATATTTAAAGTTCTGAATTCGTTTATTGAACTTATTAACATTAGTATGGTTTTTATATCTATTGGCACTCGGAGCAATAATTATATACATTTTTATAAAATATTTCATTATATAATACAATATTAATCAATCAAACGTATAATGAGTACAGTAAAGTAACTTTGATACTGTCCAGAATTCCGGTAGAAACTACGTAACTGTGTGGAAGAGCCTTTAATTCGTTGCCTTGCAACAATGTTGGGTTTATGAAATGTGTATAATGTTGGTATTTCTGTAATAAAATCCCCTGAAAGTATCGTTTAACTTGAGGTTGTTATTTTGTTGTGTATAGAATATTTTTTTATATGACGCCTTTTTACCATAGCTTAGCGATTCTACAATGATTCTACAGCAGTGGTACTCAACCATTTTTAAACGGGCCAGAAACACGTTTCACTCATGGTGGCGCAAACTAAAAGTGTTTAGATATTAATAAAAAAAACATAATTTCAAATTAACAACGTATTAATGTAGTGAAAAATAGTTGCAATTAAACAAGCTTGTTATAACCCTTATATAATAAGGAACGCATTTTGGTCGGATTATCTGGGATCTATTTCTTTATATTTATTATCTCTGAGCACGTAATTTAAAATAATTGAAAGTAAAGTATAATCGGGTGGGCCAACTACAAAGACTCGACGGTTGAGTATATCTGTTCTACGGCGATTCTAACTTGTGCAGTGGCTTGTTGATGTACAACTCGCAAGAGAAGCAAATGAACACTATATTTTTTATTAATTCATCCGGAATCTACTTTTTATAGAACCATCTGTTTAATTTTATTATTATATTGAGGGTTGGTCGATGGTGCCAAGGGGAGCCGAGATGTGTCTTGATACCTTTGCGCGTTGACAAGCAGCACAAGCCTGAGCCCACTGTCGGCTATCCTTCCTGATCGAAGGCCAAACGTAGCGCTCGACCAGAAGGCGAGTAGTTGCACGTACGCCGGGATGACTCAAGTTATGGATCTTGTCGAACACCGCACGGCGAAATGGAGGGGTCAAGTAAGGACGAGGCTTGCCAGTGGACACGTCGCATAGAATAGAAATAGTAGTCCCTGGAATGGTAACCTGGCTAAATGTAAGGCTTGATTCTCCTTGACGTAAGCTCGCGAGTTCTTGGTCCTCCTTTTGCGATTTTGAAAGGGCTTCGTAATCTTCTTCAAGAGAAATGGCCTCTATCCGCGACATTGCATCAGCGACGACGTTATCCTCATCCTTGGGCACCCGGCTACAGGTCTTTTGGGTGCCTTATCGCCAGCAACGTTGCCGGTCTTATATGCTAAATTTATTACTGATGATATTACAATAAAATATTTAGGTATGATATTAATAAAGGGCGGAACGCCACACCTGTATCAATGAACTTTTTCATCAAAACGCCTTGATATACGAGTATATCTTTGAAAATACTATAAAATACGTAGAGCGCACTAAACATTTCGGAAACTGGCCACGTACATTAAGAATGCTTAAAAACGAATTAAGACATTTGAAAATGGAAATTCTGGGGAGGTTTTGGCGGGATCTTAGCCTGACTTTTATATTTTATTCATTCATAATCTTTTGTCATTAGACTTTATATTTTGTGATATTGGTGGTATTTTACGTAACTCGGTTATTGTGCACAGGCGAAGTAGATGGAAAATAATACCACAGAGCTTTATTTTTCAGATGCTACAAAAATTCCCTGGAAAGTTCTAACAAGGAGGCCGCCATCTTGTTAGAGCATTTAAATTCAAAATCAAATCAAATCAAAATACTCTTTATACAATTTTGGCCCTGAGAAGGCACTTATGAACGTCAAAACTACCACCGGTTCGAAAAACAACCCAGTCATCGAGAAGAACCGGCAAGAAACTCAATCTGGTTTATCTTTTCATAATAACTAACATTTTTTTTATTATTACAACATAATAGACACATAAAGCTACATTCGTTTTTAGTGGTTGCACAGAGAGAGGCATCACTTCCAGACGTCGCTATTGTTCACATACTGCTCCACCCTGTAATAACCTCTATGTATTAATACCCCCTTGACGTAACACTTGAACTTACTATCCGGCAAATCTGTAATGTGTTTATAAAATTTAACAATATTACCTAAAAAACTGTTACTGGTCTTAGTAAGCCTGAAACATGGAGTGACCAGTTTGTTATGGTTTCTGCTATTTACAATATGTCAGTCTTTTACTAAATCCAGATTATCTAAGTTTTTCCGGACGTACATCAAATTATATATATCGTATATCACATGATACTTGTTAGCTACACGACAATGGCAGTAACAATCTTGAAGATTGGTTACCAAAAACAAGAAGAAGAAGAACTTTAAAAAGCAGGTTGTGTCATCTATTCGTCACTCGTTATTACATTTTGACTCTATTTTAAATATTAACATGAATTTACTCGGAATAACTTTCGTAGTATGATTTACTCCTATTTTAAATACAATTTGAGACGTCACCAGAGTGTCGTTCGCCTTCAAACTACTTTTGGCAATGAACCACTGTGCAAGTCGACTGTTTATAGTTGATTTACAGAAGTCCAACGCGGTCATGTTAAACTCAGTGACAATTTTTGAAATGATTTTGTATACTGCAGTGAAAAGAGAAAACATCGATCAACCATCGATAATCGAAACAGACGGGCATGTTACTTACCATGAGATTCGAGCATCGTTAGGCATAGGTATGAGTCAGATACAGTCAATCTTATAAAAACATTTGTGAATAAATTGTGTTCCCGATTGCTGACTCCCAATTTAAATGATGCTCAAAAAGGAGGTCGCGTCACTTTGTGCAATACCATGCTTACGAAATCCAACTAAGGTTCGTCATATTTGGTGTGGGACATGGTGACAAGTGACGAAGCATGGATTCATAGCCACGATCCCAAAAAAAGGAACAATCGATTGTCAGGGTCATTCCTGGAGACACGATAGCAACCAAAATGGCGATTGCTTGACCTTTTTTTACTTTGTAGGTTTTAGTTTAACCATAATCTCATCCGTTGTTAAATGACAATGTGGTCCAATATCATAAACACGCCAAACGGACTGGGTTTGATGTGCAGCTGCCGGATCAAACCAACAGGTAGTTACTCAGGCGGAGTTAGAAAAAGCCCTACTGCTTAAACAGATGATTGCTTCATTTCTAATAAAACTAGATACACTTGTCGCTTTGTAAGATCGTCGTTCTTTGAATAGCATTTGGTACATGACCATTTATTTGTCGGAAATACTCTGTAAAAATAAACAAAAACGACGTATTACCTTGTACCACGACAATAACAGCAATCATACGGCCAGGCAGACAAACGATTTTTGAAGGTGCTCCGTGAGGAAGGTATTAGGTATATAATTTTTTTATTATCACGGCCGAAACAACGTCCACCGGACTGGCTAGTTAATCATAAATTAGGGGGGCTGTTCAAGTATTATTTAGTAGAATTTTCGTAATTGCTGATACCCCATCATCCTATCCATATATAGGTAACTAAATTTTACAGAAGATCCGATAAAGTAAGTATATAATAAATATTGCTGACGTAATCACCACCCAGACCCCCTCCTATGTCATCAAAAATAAGCACAAATCAAAGACTCCCCGCGTCCCCCTTTAGTGCTTACCTAATATTTGAATGACTTCTTTTTTTCTGCAGACTCTTGGTTCACACCTTTTTATTAAATTTGTTTTACCTTTATTTTATTAAATGTCAAGAATTGTTATAATTGTGAGCAACATTCGTGTTAGCGTAGCTCAATGTAACTACTTCATGCGGACGATGTCGCGGGCGGAAGCTAGTTTTGTTATATTATAGTTATGACCTTTGACCATAGTCTCACCTGATGTGGTCCATGGTAAACACGGTAAACCTAGAGGGACTGGCTCTCAGGTACGGCAGCAGGTACTCACCCACAGGTGCTTGGTGACAGATTTTCAATTCGAATGAAATAGTTGGCCAAGCGTGGAGGTGAACTTAGAAAAAGCGCTACCGCCTTCATCGAAATTTTCGACTTATTCACAATTGTTCGAACCTACATCGACCACTGA
>MU159382.1:0-47563 GCA_015888305.1 Antheraea pernyi | reverse complement strand
ATGAACATGTTATTTAAACAGAGGCTGCGTTTAGATTTTATTAACTTTCTAATTGACCAGTGACCTACCTGATAATTAGACTGTTCACTACTCGAGTTATAAGAATTTCCCTTGTTTTTATATGAACATATAATTAGCGTTCATCCGGTTGTAATACACGTGTTTTTGTTTATTATACGTAGATAAACATATTTTTATTATTCCCATAAACCGTGTAAAAATTTGACAAAGAGAGTAAGTTCGAATAAGACCAATTAGTCGAGTTGAATGGCTACAATAGAATAAAGATATAGAAGAAATCATATACAAGATCCTCATTATCTCAAAATCAAAATACTCTATTCAATTTAGGCCCTGAGAAGGCACTTATGAACGTCAAAACTACCACCGGTTCGAAAAACAACCCAGTCATCGAGAAGAACCGGCAAGAAACTCAATCTGGTTTATCTTTTCATAATAACTAACATTTTTTTTATTATTACAATATAATAGACACATAAAGCTACATTCGTTTTTAGTGGTTGCACAGAGAGAGGCGTCACTTCCAGACGTCGCTATTGTTCACATACTGATCCACCCTGTAATAACCTCTATGTATTAATACCCGCTTGACGTAACACTTGAACTTACTATACGGCAAATCTGTAATGTGTTTTGGGACTTTGTTATAAAATCTAACACTATTACCTAAAAAACTGTTACTGGTCTTAGTAAGCCTGAAACATGGAGTGACTAGTTTGTTATGGTTTCTGGTATTTACATTATGTCAGTCTTTTACAAATCCAGATTATCTAAGTTTTTCCGGACGCACATCAAATTATATATGTCGTATATCACATGATACTTGTTAGCTACACGACAATGGCAGTAACAATCTTGAAGATTGGTTACCAAAAACAAGAAGAAGAAGAACTTTAAAAAGCAGGTTGTTTCATCTATTCGTCACTCGTTATTACATTTTGACTCTATTTTAAATATTAACATGAATTTACTCGGAATAACTTTCGTAGTATGATTTACTCCTATTTTAAATACAATTTGAGACGTCACCAGAGTGTCGTTCGCCTTCAAACTACTTTTGGCAATGAACCACTGTGCAAGTCGACTGTTTATAGTTGATTTGCAGAAGTCCAACGCGGTCATGTCAAACTCAGTGACAATTTTTGAAATGATTTTGTATACTGCAGTGAAAAGAGAAAACATCGATCAACCATCGATAATCGAAACAGACGGGCATGTTACTTACCATGAGATTCGAGCATCGTTAGGCATAGGTATGAGTCAGATACAGTCAATCTTATAAAAACATTTGTGAATAAATTGTGTTCCCGATTGCTGACTCCCAATTTAAATGATGCTCAAAAAGGAGGTCGCGTCACTTTGTGCAATACCATGCTTAGGAAATCCAACGAAGGTACGTCATATTTGGTGTGGGACATGGTGACAAGTGACGAAACATGGATTCATAGCTACGATTCCAAAAAAAAGAACAATCGATTGTCAGGGTCATTCCTGGAGACACGATAGCAACCAAAGTGGCGAGTGCTTGACGTTTTTTACTTTGTAGGTTTTAATTTAACCATAATCTCATCTGTTGTTAAATGACGATGTGGTCCAATATGATAAACACGCCAAATGGACTGAGTTTGAAGTGCAGCTGCCAGAACAAACCAAGAGGTGCTTGTCAACAGATTTTCATCTTGAAGGTGGTAGTTACTCAGGTGGAGTTAGAAAAAGCCCTACTGCTTAAACAGATGATTGCTTCATTTCTAATAAAACTGGATACACTTGTCGCTTTGTAAGATCGTCATTCTGTGAATAGCATTTGGTACATGACTATTTATTTGTTGGAAATACTCCGTAAAAATAAACAGAAACGACGTATCTTACCACGACAATGACAGCAATCATACGGCCAGGCAGACAAACGATTTTTGAACGTGCTCCGTGAGGAAGGTATTAGGTATATAATTTTTTTATTATCACGGCCGAAGCAACGTCCACCGGACCGGCTAGTTAATCTTAAATTAGGGGCTGTTCAAGTATTATTTAAGCTGATTTTTTGTAATTGCTGATACTCTATCATCCTCCTTGTCAGCAAAAGTAAACAGAGCTTAGGTAAACATCTATATGTAACAACTAAATTTTACAGATGATCCGATAAAGTAAGTATATAATAAATATTGCTGACGTAATCACCACCCAGACCCCCTCCTATGTCATCAAAAATAAGCACAAATCAAAGACTCCCCGCGTCCCCCTTTAGTGCTTACCTAATATTTGAATGACTTCTTTTTTTCTGCAGACTCTTGGTTCACACCTTTTTATTAAATTTGTTTTACCTTTATTTTATTAAATGTCAAGAATTGTTATAATTGTGAGCAACAATTGTTATTATTTTAGATCGGTTTTTTAACTAAGATTACTGCTTTTATTTTCATCTTTTATAGTCATTTTTAAATTATAATCCACAAGTGCCGCGCCGGAGCATTTACGGCCTCGTGGATGAACCTACTAATTGCTAATATGACTCCTTAGATTCCATAAATAGTGATTGGCCAGTACTTTATTTTTATATGTGAATAAATGACGACAGAGAATCCAAGAACTTAAAAATGTTTTAGACCACCTAAAAATGTAGAGCGTAATATAAAAAAGGTGCAGACGAAGTCGCACGGGTCAGCTAGTTAGATATAAAATACTAACAGTGTATTAAATGTGGTTTATCATCAGCAATATTTGGAACCTTAACCCACCATATAACTACCTCAGTGCTCACTTACACTGTGTAATTAACTAATGAAAAAATGACTTAAAGATAGATAATGGTATAATATTGTCAATAAGTAATACGTTTATGATCTAATATCATATTAGAAAGACCTCTTCGAGTTCGTCCTTCGAATTCATATATCTTTTTTTTATGTCATAGGTAGCAAACGAACAGGTGGGTCACCTGTTGTTAAGTAATCACCACCGTCCATAAACACTAGCAACATCAAGGGAGTCGCAAGTGCGTTGCCAGCCTGTGTTTGGGGGGTGTGAGAAGAGAGGAGGGGAGGTGGACTTCCGGCGCTCTCACTGACCGAACGAAACGCAACAATGCGAGCACTGTTACTTCACGTCGCGTCGGTGTTTCTGTGGGTCGAGTGGTACTAGGCAGGCAAGCCGACACATTCATGCTAAAACCAGTAATAGCTTCAGCGTGGCTCTACCACCTACAAAAAGTTCTATTACAACTGGGTGAGTGTTGCGACCTCTCGTTTTACGAGTATAACACAGCACGTTAGTAACAGTCCTTTACATTATATTTATATCACCGGCTTTTATAGAAAGATTTCAGTCAAATCTTTACCATGTAAATGACAATTTATTGATGACCCTTTTCTTGATTACGGTTGGATAGGTGGCAACAAACTCTTCAAAATCACTGTATTGGCTTTTCTGTGGTTGTCTGCATATTACAAAAAAGTCATTATTGATGTATTGAAAATTTGTAACAGATTTTTAGGTTAGTTAGGTTTTATAAGAAAGTCTCAAAGGATACTACCGATTTGCCGGACTTTGAGTTTCAACGCCATGTCAAGCTGGGTTTTGGTGTCAAAAGTCTATTATAGAGTAGATCAATATGTGAACGATGGTCATGGTTAGAATTGACTTCTCTTTGGGCTCTCACTAAAAGTGATTATAACGTATAATGTATTTATTTTAAACCCTACCGATTCTTCTCGATGACTGGGTTTTTTTTCCGAACCAATGATAGTTTTGACGTTCATAAGCGCCTTCTTAGGTACATTGAATAATTATTTTGTAATTATGATAATGAGAGCTGCAAATTCTTGCTGTTATTAATGTTTTGGTCACTCTTTCTCGATGTCATTGCGGTATATGCTATCCACTATTCTAAAGTTTGAAATCTATTTTCACCCACCTGTCGCCGCGTTCCGGCAGATGCGAGCGAGCGAGTTTCATTTTCACATTTGATGTGTTAAGAAATTCCTGCTACTTCATCACTTAACATCGCCTTATGACGTAGTAAATTCTTTATCTATATCTGTAGAACTTATATATAAAAAGAATTTTATCAAGTTATTATAACCCGTCCTACCGCAAAGCTGAGATGGGCTTGTTTTAAGAAGTGTTATGTAGGACGTAGCTTTAGGTAGTTTTAGTTTATTACAAGAAGAGATACCTCAATATACTCACATAAGCCTGTAAGAGACTCACTGCAGTGCTATACCTCTTTCTGAAGGAAGGTATGATTATAATCACCACGCTAGCCCACGACGTATCGGCGATTTCAAATGTCGAGAAATACACTGCATTTTCACACATACGATGGTACTACAAGAACATATCTCAGGTTCAGGTTTCGTCATGATGTTTTCGTTCACTGTTACCCGATGGTCTTAATAAACGAAATTAATAATTGTATGCCAATTTAAAAAATCGTTAGTACGAATCTGCGGACAATGGATTGACGTTCGCCGATCAAACTACTCGATCACCACGTCTTATTTTAATATATATTCCAACCAATACGACTTTTATTAATGTAATTAAATTCCGCATTGAACTTACATTAGGATCCATATCAAATTATATAATCGAGCAGACTGAACATAAATTGATAATAAAGAGGTTTCTCTTCCTGTAAAATACTAATTCTACGGTATCGATGACTTCCCACATAGGGTTGCCAGCCATAATTTATAATAATATATCGTACTTTATTTTAAACATAGTTTATATTTTGGATAACAATAAAGTATAGGTAAATGCTTGAATTCCGATCTATACTGTGACGCGTAAAATGAAACACCCATATGGATAATTAATAAACTATTATTTATTCATATTTATGCTGTAATTATACTGGATATCTATATGTAATACAACATAACATTTTTTACTGATTGGGTATGAAAGTATATCAGCAAATGATAACAAAAATGCAATTATTAAAAATGTAATGATTAATTTTTGTCGGTCTGTCTGTCTGTTTGTTCCGGGTAATCTCTGAAACGGCTGGACCGATTTTCACGGAACTTTCACTAGCAGATAGCGGACACTATAAAAAGTAATTTGGTTTATTTTTATTTAGACTAGCTGTTAACTGTTTTGCCCGCAGTGCTATCTCCAAAACGGTTTGACGGATTTTTACGGAACCTTCAACGGCAGATAGCGGACATTATAAAAAGTAATTCAAGCAAATTTAGTGTATACTAGTTGTTAACCGTGGCTTTACGGTTTGACCGATCTTCACGTGACTTTCACTGGCAGATAGCGGAACTTATAAACAGCAATTTCGTTTATTTTAACTTCGTTTAGCTGTTAACTATGGCTTCGCCTACACTGCTATCTTTAAAAAAAGTGTGTGTGTGTGTGTACTTATGTACACGCATTAGAAGTTATACTTCTTTGGCGTAACAAGTAAAAATCTTTTCAAAAATTTTATCTTGCGCCTTATTCTACGTTTGTAGAAAAAACGACACTAACAATAAAAAAAGGTATTTAATACAATGAAAGTTTTAATATAAAGAAATACAAACAACAAATACAAAGAAACAAAATGTTGACTATAGCTAACTTCAGGGTGTCGGTTTTTCGTGACGGTGTGTGCGCGCAACGTAAAAATTTACTCTCATCATTTTTTTGTTACGGTGTGCGCGTTCATCGTAAAAATTTACTCTCATCATTTTTTTGTTACGGTGTGCGCGTTCATCGTAAAAATTTACTCTCATCATTTTTTTGTTACGGTGTGCGCGTTCATCGTAAAAATTTACTCTCATCATTTTTTTGTTACGGTGTGCGCGTTCATCGTAAAAATTTACTCTCATCATTTTTCCCTAACGCGCCAAAAGAAATATAACTTCAATAAAATTACAGATATCTTAACATGGTTTGAACATACTTCTTTATTTACAAAAAATTGCATCGGGCACATTATTGTTAATATCAAAAATGTCTGGCAATAATAAATTCACGTTTTAGTAGCGTTTAAAAGTTAGTGAAAAACAAAACATTCTAAAATTATATAAAGTTCAATATTTTTGCCTGTAAAGGTTTACCGGCAGCCAATTCGCTGTCGAAACCGTTGCCTAGCTCTTAGACAAATAGTCACAGGCAAGTGACAGATGACACATGTTGCTCATATCTTTTTAATATTTATGTTTTTCTTTAATACAATGTAGTGTGAAAAAGTTTTAATACAAGTTGAAAATAGTTATTATGTCATTCAGTGTTTAATTTATCATTATTTATTTTATGAATATATTTTAACGTTTAAATTACAATTTAACTTTATCAACTTGATATTTTTTAATGTAAACTATACTGAGCGTATGGTAAACGCCTACAAAAAAGGGAAAGGAACTACGTTCCAACTGGAGGTCCATGGACCTCTCAATGTTTTTTTACATTACTGCCAATATACGTAGGTTAGTTTTTATTTTAATTGAACCCGGTAGATGATGTTACGAACGGGTTGTAGGCTTATTGGGACAGAAGTTACTGGGGCAACGTACTGGGAAGACATTTATCGGCAATATTTGTAGGTTATTTGTTATCTTAATTGGACCTGGTAGGTGATGCTGCGAACGGGTTCTAAGCATATTTTAAAATATTTCTCACATACCAACTTTTGAGTGAGTCCCTGGATAGTTGGGATTCACAATTTGAAACAGTAGGTATCGCTGCAATCGGGTTTTGAGATGTATTTAGATTTTTCGCGTTTAAAAGTACAATCGAAACCGGTAATAACCGATTTGGTGCAGACGAAGTCGCACGGGTCAGCTAGTTAGATATAAAATACTAACAGTGTATTAAATGTGGTTTATCATCAGCAATATTTGGAACCTTAACCCACCATATAACTACCTCAGTGCTCACTTACACTGTGTAATTAACTAATGAAAAAATGACTTAAAGATAGATAATGGTATAATATTGTCAATAAGTAATACGTTTATGATCTAATATCATATTAGAAAGACCTCTTCGAGTTCGTCCTTCGAATTCATATATCTTTTTTTTATGTCATAGGTAGCAAACGAACAGGTGGGTCACCTGTTGTTAAGTAATCACCACCGTCCATAAACACTAGCAACATCAAGGGAGTCGCAAGTGCGTTGCCAGCCTGTGTTTGGGGGGTGTGAGAAGAGAGGAGGGGAGGTGGACTTCCGGCGCTCTCACTGACCGAACGAAACGCAACAATGCGAGCACTGTTACTTCACGTCGCGTCGGTGTTTCTGTGGGTCGAGTGGTACTAGGCAGGCAAGCCGACACATTCATGCTAAAACCAGTAATAGCTTCAGCGTGGCTCTACCACCTACAAAAAGTTCTATTACAACTGGGTGAGTGTTGCGACCTCTCGTTTTACGAGTATAACACAGCACGTTAGTAACAGTCCTTTACATTATATTTATATCACCGGCTTTTATAGAAAGATTTCAGTCAAATCTTTACCATGTAAATGACAATTTATTGATGACCCTTTTCTTGATTACGGTTGGATAGGTGGCAACAAACTCTTCAAAATCACTGTATTGGCTTTTCTGTGGTTGTCTGCATATTACAAAAATGTCATTATTGATGTATTGAAAATTTGTAACAGATTTTTAGGTTAGTTAGGTTTTATAAGAAAGTCTCAAAGGATACTACCGATTTGCCGGACTTTGAGTTTCAACGCCATGTCAAGCTGGGTTTTGGTGTCAAAAGTCTATTATAGAGTAGATCAATATGTGAACCTGAATGGAGTCTTGATGTTGGTAGAGACGGCTGCAGCTAAGTCGCCGACGCGGCAGCTGCGCGACAGCTGGCGAGGGCTTTTGCTCGATTTGTACAGTCGCGACACAAACGAGCATACATCCGCCCTGTGATGTACATTACAGAAGAAGGAATCCTAAGGTGTCGTACAACATTCGCATATTGCATCGAAATAAACCTAAGCGGTTGGACTAAAAAAATTAGAACAAGAACCATGCGTCACTGCATCAAGCGTTTCTCTTTATATCGCACTAGCTGTGTCCGCGACTCTACTCGCTTGTCGCACATAAAATCTATCGCAATGATTTAAATATATAATAAACAATTTATATTAAAAAAAAATGCATTAACCTAATCTAATTGTAATGGTTTAGATAAATTGTTGCAACGTAATTTACTAGTAGTCGTTTGGTTTCAATTTCACTTATTTTATCAAAGAAAAGTTATACAAAAGTGTGGCCGAAAAATACACCTATTATTTATCAAAAAGTATCATCTAAATGGTTTTCGTGTTATAAATAATATTAACAGACAGAAAAGCATTGTATTTTATAACATGCAACTACTTGGTGACCTATAGTTTTGTTAAAATATTTTGAATATATTATAAGCTAGCAATACCCGCAGCTCCACACGCTTTTTTTACAGTGTATTAAAGTCTTATAAAATTGTGAGAGCATGTACAATTATAGAAATGCTCTTTAAAACAATTGTAAGTATGAAACGCACGCCACTTACAGTTACAATGTTACTACATGTAACGTATACATCTATATCTATATATTATAATAAAACTGTAGCAGGGTCAAATCTGTACATTAAATATTTTTTGAAAATTTTGATGGGGGTAGGCTTTGTTGTCGATATAGAAGCCAAAAATAACCCTTTTAAAATTTTTGTCTGTCTGTCTGTCTGTCCCTGTGAACGCGCATCACTCTGAAAGTACTGAACCGATTTTGACGAAACTTGGCACAGTGATAACTAATGTTACGAGATTACATTTAGGATATTTTTTTTCTCATAAAACGCAAGGGATTCTCCAGGATCTGCCTGTTTGTCTGTCCCTTTAAACACGTATTACTCTGAAAGTACTGAACCAATTTAGACGAAATTTGGCACAGTAATAACCAATATTACAAGGTTACATCTAGGATACTTTTTATCTCATAAAACACAAGGGATTCTCCAGGATAACGGACGAAAGTAAAAAAAATGTAGTTCATGATATTCTTGACGAATTTTGGTAAATTTTCTTCGTGCTATATATAGCAGACAGATTAGCTAAAAAATTAAGCTATATTTCCATATGCTACTTAAAAAAAATACCAAAAAAAAACGACCACCGTGATTCGAACCGTCGGCTCCGTCGAAACATATAAAGCCCCGTACGTTACAACTGAGCTACGCCTACATGACATTTCTGTACGTAATTATCGACCACGTATGAAACATTTATGTAGACGAAACTGTCACTTATGTTGTTACATTTATTTCATTGTATAAAAAAATGTTTGCTAAACAAAGGTGACAAGATTTATTTATTTATCTATACTATAATAAAACTGTAACAAAGCCAAATCTGTACATTACAAGGTTACATTTAGGATACTTTTTGACCCATAAAACGCAAGGGGTTCTCCAGGATAACGAAAGAAAAGAAATTAGTTAATGTAACTAGACTTTTTTGCGACACCTTAGTATAAGAGCCAGCAACGTTGGAAGAACGAGAATTTGAGAAAAGTTGGTTCTTTAATATGAAGATATATTATGCCCTTCCAAACACGATTCAGGATACCTGGTAGCCGGTTAACGTTGTATTTTTTAATGCGAATTACACCTTTACAGATCAACATTTTGATTTATAAATAATTTAAGGAACATTTTTTGTCAGTAACTTTTATAAGTTTAACGTTTATACGTTATTAAAAACATGAATTTTTCACTGCCAGACAATTTTGTTATTGACAATAATGTGCCTGGTGATATTCTTTATAAACAAAATAATTCATTTCAAACCATTTTATTTTTTCCCTTGCAAAGAACATATTTCATTTTGTTAACCAGGCTCTTCCACAATTATGGCTATCTTTATTATACAGCCAGTGTTGCGCTAAGCTAGAGTTATAACTAAGTTATTCTATACATAGGTTTTGGTAGGGGGTAGAGCCACGCTGAAGCTATTACTGGTTTCAGGATGAATGGGTCGGCTCGCCCGGGGTAGTACCACCCTCTAACAAAAAGCCGACGGGAAGTAACAATGCTTGCATTAGTGCGTTTCGTTCGATTAGTGAGAGCACCGGAGAGGCCCACCTCTCTTCCCCTTCCTCCTCTCCCCTTCCGCTTCCTCCCCCTCCAACACAGGTTGGCAAGGCACTTACGACTCTCCTGGTGTTGCAAGTGTCTATGGACGGTAGTTATTACTTAACACCAGGTGACCCACCTGTCCGTTTGCCTCCTATGACATAAAAAAATACATTATATTTTTAATTTACCCTTTTTTATGTTGAAATAAAATAATATTAAAAAAAAGTGTGTGTGTGTACTTATGTACACGCATTAGAAGTTATACTTCTTTGGCGTAACAAGTAAAAATCTTTTCAAAAATTTTATCTTGCGCCTTATTCTACGTTTGTAGAAAAAACGACACTAACAATAAAAAAAAGGTATTTAATACAATGAAAGTTTTAATATAAAGAAATACAAACAACAAATACAAAGAAACAAAATGTTGACTATAGCTAACTTCAGGGTGTCGGTTTTTCGTGACGGTGTGTGCGCGCAACGTAAAAATTTACTCTCATCATTTTTTTGTTACGGTGTGCGCGTTCATCGTAAAAATTTACTCTCATCATTTTTCCCTAACGCGCCAAAAGAAATATAACTTCAATAAAATTACAGATATCTTAACATGGTTTGAACATACTTCTTTATTTACAAAAAATTGCATCGGGCACATTATTGTTAATATCAAAAATGTCTGGCAATAATAAATTCACGTTTTAGTAGCGTTTAAAAGTTAGTGAAAAACAAAACATTCTAAAATTATATAAAGTTCAATATTTTTGCCTGTAAAGGTTTACCGGCAGCCAATTCGCTGTCGAAACCGTTGCCTAGCTCTTAGACAAATAGTCACAGGCAAGTGACAGATGACACATGTTGCTCATATCTTTTTAATATTTATGTTTTTCTTTAATACAATGTAGTGTGAAAAAGTTTTAATACAAGTTGAAAATAGTTATGATGTCATTCAGTGTTTAATTTATCATTATTTATTTTATGAATATATTTTAACGTTTAAATTACAATTTAACTCTATCAACTTGATATTTTATAATGTAAACTATACTGAGCGTATAGTAAACGCCTACAAAAAAGGGAAAGGAACTACGTTCCAACTGGAGGTCCATGGACCTCTCAAGCTTTTTTTACATTACTGCCAATATACGTAGGTTAGTTTTTATTTTAATTGAACCCGGTAGATGATGTTACGAACGGGTTGTAGGCTTATTGGGACAGAAGTTACTGGGACAACGTACTGGGAAGACATTTATCGGCAATATATGTAGGTTATTTGTTATCTTAATTGGACCTGGTAGGTGATGCTGCGAACGGGTTCAAAGCATATTTTAAAATATTTCTCACATACCAACTGGGTATATGTTTGAGTGAGTCCCTGGATAGTTGGGATTCACAATTTGAAACAGTAGGTATCGCTGCAATCGGGTTTTGAGATGTATTTAGATTTTTCGCGTTTAAAAGTACAATCGAAACCGGTAATAACCGATTTGGTGCAGACGAAGTCGCACGGGTCAGCTAGTTAGATATAAAATACTAACAGTGTATTAAATGTGGTTTATCATCAGCAATATTTGGAACCTTAACCCACCATATAACTACCTCAGTGCTCACTTACACTGTGTAATTAACTAATGAAAAAATGACTTAAAGATAGATAATGGTATAATATTGTCAATAAGTAATACGTTTATGATCTAATATCATATTAGAAAGACCTCTTCGAGTTCGTCCTTCGAATTCATATATCTTTTTTTTATGTCATAGGTAGCAAACGAACAGGTGGGTCACCTGTTGTTAAGTAATCACCACCGTCCATAAACACTAGCAACATCAAGGGAGTCGCAAGTGCGTTGCCAGCCTGTGTTTGGGGGGTGTGAGAAGAGAGGAGGGGAGGTGGACTTCCGGCGCTCTCACTGACCGAACGAAACGCAACAATGCGAGCACTGTTACTTCACGTCGCGTCGGTGTTTCTGTGGGTCGAGTGGTACTAGGCAGGCAAGCCGACACATTCATGCTAAAACCAGTAATAGCTTCAGCGTGGCTCTACCACCTACAAAAAGTTCTATTACAACTGGGTGAGTGTTGCGACCTCTCGTTTTACGAGTATAACACAGCACGTTAGTAACAGTCCTTTACATTATATTTATATCACCGGCTTTTATAGAAAGATTTCAGTCAAATCTTTACCATGTAAATGACAATTTATTGATGACCCTTTTCTTGATTACGGTTGGATAGGTGGCAACAAACTCTTCAAAATCACTGTATTGGCTTTTCTGTGGTTGTCTGCATATTACAAAAAAGTCATTATTGATGTATTGAAAATTTGTAACAGATTTTTAGGTTAGTTAGGTTTTATAAGAAAGTCTCAAAGGATACTACCGATTTGCCGGACTTTGAGTTTCAACGCCATGTCAAGCTGGGTTTTGGTGTCAAAAGTCTATTATAGAGTAGATCAATATGTGAACAATGGTCATGGTTGGAGTTGACTTCTCTTTGGACTCTCACTAAAAGTGATTATAACGTATAATGTATTTATTTTAAACCCTACCGATTCTTCTCGATGACTGGGTTTTTTTTCCGAACCAATGATAGTTTTGACGTTCATAAGCGCCTTCTTAGGTACATTGAATAATTATTTTGTAATTATGATAATGAGAGCTGCAAATTCTTGCTGTTATTAATGTTTTGGTCACTCTTTCTCGATGTCATTGCGGTATATGCTATCCACTATTCTAAAGTTTGAAATCTATTTTCACCCACCTGTCGCCGCGTTCCGGCAGATGCGAGCGAGCGAGTTTCATTTTCACATTTGATGTGTTAAGAAATTCCTGCTACTTCATCACTTAACATCGCCTTATGACGTAGTAAATTCTTTATCTATATCTGTAGAACTTATATATAAAAAGAATTTTATCAAGTTATTATAACCCGTCCTACCGCAAAGCTGAGATGGGCTTGTTTTAAGAAGTGTTATGTAGGACGTAGCTTTAGGTAGTTTTAGTTTATTACAAGAAGAGATACCTCAATATACTCACATAAGCCTGTAAGAGACTCACTGCAGTGCTATACCTCTTTCTGAAGGAAGGTATGAAAATGCTCTTTAAAACAATTGTAAGTATGAAACGCACGCCACTTACAGTTACAATGTTACTACATGTAACGTATACCACGACGTATCGGCGATTTCAAATGTCGAGAAATACACTGCATTTTCACACATACGATGGTACTACAAGAACATATCTCAGGTTCAGGTTTCGTCATGATGTTTTCGTTCACTGTTACCCGATGGTCTTAATAAACGAAATTAATAATTGTATGCCAATTTAAAAAATCGTTAGTACGAATCTGCGGACAATGGATTGACGTTCGCCGATCAAACTACTCGATCACCACGTCTTATTTTAATATATATTCCAACCAATACGACTTTTATTAATGTAATTAAATTCCGCATTGAACTTACATTAGGATCCATATCAAATTATATAATCGAGCAGACTGAACATAAATTGATAATAAAGAGGTTTCTCTTCCTGTAAAATACTAATTCTACGGTATCGATGACTTCCCACATAGGGTTGCCAGCCATAATTTATAATAATATATCGTACTTTATTTTAAACATAGTTTATATTTTGGATAACAATAAAGTATAGGTAAATGCTTGAATTCCGATCTATACTGTGACGCGTAAAATGAAACACCCATATGGATAATTAATAAACTATTATTTATTCATATTTATGCTGTAATTATACTGGATATCTATATGTAATACAACATAACATTTTTTACTGATTGGGTATGAAAGTATATCAGCAAATGATAACAAAAATGCAATTATTAAAAATGTAATGATTAATTTTTGTCGGTCTGTCTGTCTGTTTGTTCCGGGTAATCTCTGAAACGGCTGGACCGATTTTCACGGAACTTTCACTAGCAGATAGCGGACACTATAAAAAGTAATTTGGTTTATTTTTATTTAGACTAGCTGTTAACTGTTTTGCCCGCAGTGCTATCTCCAAAACGGTTTGACGGATTTTTACGGAACCTTCAACGGCAGATAGCGGACATTATAAAAAGTAATTCAAGCAAATTTAGTGTATACTAGTTGTTAACCGTGGCTTTACGGTTTGACCGATCTTCACGTGACTTTCACTGGCAGATAGCGGAACTTATAAACAGCAATTTCGTTTATTTTAACTTCGTTTAGCTGTTAACTATGGCTTCGCCTACACTGCTATCTCCAAAACGGATTGACCGACTTTTACGGGACTTTCACGGGCAGATAGCGGACATTATAAAAAATAATTTAGTCTATTTTAATTTAGACTAGCTGTTAACCGTGGCTTCGCCCACAGTGCTAACTTTCACGAAACTTGCACTGGCTGATAACCGACCTAATCGGAAGTAATTTAGGTTATTCTATCTTAGACTAGCTGTTACGTACGACTTTGTCCATATGAAATTTAGCAAAAATATGTTATTCACTGTAAACATGTGCGTAAGACGGGCGTTGTACTGGACTCCAAAAATAAATATAATAGAAATTCATATTATGTCTGTATCTATGTGTGTAATTTGAACTATATTGTCTTTTTGGTCATTTTGGCGACTATTTTGTTTTATTTACCGCGCTTTCGTCTATATAACTTAGTAACCATAACAATATATAAGAATATTATATCGAATTCAATGAGAACTATATAAATTGTCAAATATTAAAAACTGCTTAGTTGTAGTCCGGTGAAGCTGTTAAGACCTTGCCAGGTCGATAGCGTAGTCAGTTAGAGAAAGAAAAAGAAACTGCTTAGACAGATAGACAGTTTTATATCTTGATTTATGTTTATGCAAGATTTCTAGACGTCACTTCATTCATTGTATACAATTCAACATTATGAGCGTTAGTAGTAATTTTGAAGATAGAAGGGGTCTTTCTAAAAAGATATTATACCATAAACGTATTACTTATGGACCATATGGGCATAGTATATCATCATAATAACATCTTTAATTCATTGTTTCATTAGTTCCTTTCCAGTGTAAGTGAGCATTGAGATAGTAATATGGTGGGTTAAGGTTCCAAATATGTGCTGATGATAAACGTCATTTGACACACTGTTAGTATTTATATATCTACTAATAATGTATACGTTACATTTTATAAATGGCGTGCGTGTCGTACTTACAATTATATTTAGAAATCATTTCTATAATTCTACATGGTCACACAATTATATATTTCTTTGATTAAACTTTAAAAAACGCGCGCGGAGCTGTGGTGTACAGCTAGTTTCCATTATTTTTCTTTAAAAAACGTTGGCAACCCGAGTCCCACATAATACTTAGCAAACACAAGCTCATCCTAGCACGCCTGAGCTGTGCAGTGACTCGGCTATCCACTCCACACTGTGAGTAGATCTAGCTTCATCGAAATGTATCTTTGAATATATTATAATTTTATTTAAAAAAATTCTTGAGTTGCCCGCACACGTAAATTGTTTCCTACTTTTGTATTATTTATTTTCGAAGTAAATAAATACTTCTTTAGCCGCGTTGAGTGGTATTTTGGCAGAAGATAAACTTATTTCGTGTTATGACATGCTAGTAAGCGTGACCGACCGTATTGTGTTTGCGTCAAACTAGCGACGCGTAGTATAGGGACATATGTATATGTAATATTCATATTTTGCAGCTCATTATACGTATGATTGATTAATAGATTTTATAAAAATGTATATAATTATTGCTCCGAGTCCCGATAGCCATCAAAATAATTTCAAAGAACAAATTCTGAAATTTTGATATTCTCATTGGCACTATAATTAATTTAAAAATTCAAAGAGAACACAGTTATTTCATTGTTTTGAGTTTTCACTTCTGTCGGAAATCCTTACGGCTGCCTCGACATTTTTTTCGGTTTTTTAATCTAACAGGTAATAAATATAATAACTATCAATGAATTAATTAAAAATATGTTGCAGATTGACGTGTAATTACGACAATCGATTACACGTGTTTCGCTCCAACACGGAGCATCTTCAGATCGATGTTGACTCTTCCAATGCGATGCGATTATTTTATATTATAAAACAAAGTCCCCTACCGCGTCTGTCTGTCTATCTGTTCGCGATAAACTCAAAAACTACTGAACGGATTTTCAAGCGGTTTTCACCAGTCGATAAAGTGATTCATAGGGAACGTTTTGGTTTATAATTTGTCAAAGTTTTTTTTTATAATTAGGTCGCACGTCTTGCGGGCCCGCTAGTTAATTATATATTGTATAATTAATACATACATATATATATTATAATTTCAATGTGGCTGTAGGTGTGCACCAGGGTTCAGCTTTAAGCCCTTATTTATTCCTTCTTGTTATGGATACGTTAACATCAGACATACAGGAGGAGACACTCTGGTGTATGCTGTTTGCTGATGATATTGTTCTGATCGGCGAAGATGCTACCGAGGTCCAGAGTAGGCTGGTAAAATGGCGAGAAAAACTGGAGAATGTTGGTTTGAAAATCAGTAGACTAAAAACTGAACATTTGTTTTGCGACTTCGGTGGTCCATCCAGCTTTTCTCCTATAGCTTTAAATGGTATATCCTTACCAACCTGCTCTGATTTCCGGTATCTCGGTTCTCTGATCCAAAACGATGGTTGCATAGACAAGGACGTGAGGAATAGGATAAATGCAGGGTGGATGAAATGGCGAAAGGTGTCTGGTGTCGCTTGTGACCCACGAATGCCCTTGAAACTCAAAGGGAAGGTGTATAAAACTATTATAAGACCAGTAATGTTGTACGCATCTGAGTGCTGGGCGACTAGAGAGACGGATGAGAGAAAACTACATGTGGCAGAGATGCGAATGTTAAGGTGGATGTGTGGTGTAACTAGAATGGATAAGATTAGGAATGAATATATCAGAGGAAGTTTGAAAATAGCACCAGTAACAGACAAGTTAAGGAGTAATAGGTTAGCATGGTATGGGCATGTTATGAGGAGAGATGAAGACCATGTAACTAGAAAAGCTTTGAGTATGACGGTCGATGGATATAAGAGTAGAGGAAGACCGAAAAAAGGATGGATGGATTGTGTGAAAAATGATATGTGTGTAAAAGGTGTGATGACTGAGATGACATCTGATAGGCGAGCGTGGAAAGGGAAAAGATGTTGTGCCGACCCTACTTAGGTGGGATAAGGGTAAGAAGATGATGATATATATTGAGTAATTGATTTACTTTTTGTTGTAGTTAGACATAGGTTAGTGTTCAATCAATTCCAGGCGGAAGTGCAAAGTAGCATCCACTATAATATATAATATTATTTCTTGTGATGAATTCCATGTTCTAACAAGATGGTGCCTCTGTTGTGAACACTTTTCAGGGAGTTATTGTGGCATCTCAGAATCCATGTTCCATGGTATATTTCCCACGCATTTCACTTGCGCACAAAAACCGAACTATATAATGTAAAACACCACCAATATTACAAAATATAGAGTCTAATAACACAAGATTATGAGTAAAATTAAAATACACTAGATGAAAGACTAAAACCCCGCCAAAAATGTAATGTTCTTCTGTTTTTGGTATGGTATCCATGTTTCTCTTTTAAATAATATTTCTAATTCAATACAGATGTCATTGTATTTATAGTAAAAAACAGTCTTCGTAATAAGCCTTTATGTATAAAATGACGGTGTACGTCTGTTCGCAATTCTTGTCCTTTTAAATAAGTTGACGGTTTGTGAACAAAAAAATTATTTTTTATAGGCGGTAACGAACTCATCGGCTTACTTGATGTTTAGTGATCACCGCCGTCCATAGGCACTAGCAACACCAGGGGAGTCGCAAGTGCGTTGCCATTCTGTGTTGTGGGTTGGGGGGGATGGATGGGATAGTGGAGGTGGGTCTCCGGAGCTCTCACTGACCGAACGAAACGCAACAATGCAAGCACTGTTACTTCACTATTTCTACTTATGAGATCACTTGGATAGTTTTTAAATCTTGAGGCTGCAGGATGAGCCGTTGGTGTGACCTATTTTTTTTTAATTATCTGTTTTTTTTTTGTTTTTTGAATTCTCACATGAAGAAAAAAACCTATGGTACCAAATCTTCACCTATATGTATCTATTCATTATTTCTCCTTGAATTATTTTTGTATTAATGAGTTATCAAAGTCTCTGGCAAACCTTATATCTACTTCGTCCTCTTTATAAATAAAAAAAATGTTTATCTCCTTTTGCTCACGACTTCTTCAGGAATTTTAGAGGGTAATTGATTGCTTATGTAGTGTATTTATTTATAGATAACTGATGCTTTTGTTGTTGTAAGGGATTTAACTTATTATTATTTACATTAATTTTAGACTGTCTTTTGGTTTTTTTTTCTTAATGTTTTTAAGCCTTTTACCGTTTCTATCTCTGATAATTATTTCATTACTGCCTAACGTGTATATAGAAAAGTAAATATGTAGCTGAAAAGTCCTCTGACTATTTGTAAGTCTCACTGAAATCGGTTCAGTCGTTTCGGAGGTTATGACAGACAAACAATAAGCAATTCAATTTTGTTTATAATGGTTTCATAAACTTGCGTTATTTTACGTAATATTAATCACAGATGAAGCTCCTCCTAGAGATTGTTTCGCGCCACTCTAATAAATGTTATAGAGGTCATAAATATTCTGTTATTATTGTTTTATCCAAACCCAGATACATACATTTCTTTATAATATTCTCTGGACATTTATATATTATTGCAATAAGGTAACCGCGTCTTTAATTCTCATCAACATTTTCATAAAAACATAATACTGACACTGGCAAATGTTATTGCAACGTCTTAGGAAAAAAGGGAACAGATACAAAATAATATTATTAATATATCAACGAGAGGTACACGGAGCATCGAGTTACATGAAGACGCCGCAGCTCAGAGCCGTCGCACCGACACGAGCCGAGGCTGACACCCGCCAAGATAACGTTATCGGATAGCCTTGTTGGAGATTCTGTGAAGTCGTATAAGCACTATACTTATTTAGTTGGCATATAGATATGCCATCTGTCCGATTTGACGCTCACCTATATCTTGGCGCGAATTATCTAACAAATGTTTGTATTTCGCGTAACGCAAATATTTCCTATATATGACATTTGAGATAGGTAATTCGCACGAGTCTCATTTGCGAAATTGCGCTAATGGAACCGACTAGATACGTTATCATAATTATGTTTTACGTACAGTTAAACGGAGATCATATTCACATTAACAAAGCAATGAGGTTGGAGCGATGGAGTTACTAATATGCTATACGCTATCAAAATTATGTCTCATACGTTACGAATATTACTGAGTGAGAAAGACACAAACAACAATTAAGCATCATATAAATAACAACATTGGAGTTAATGAAAATATTTTTTTTTCAATTTAGGCTCTAATATGGCGCTTATGAACGTCGACACTACCACCGGTTCGGACAAACAATCCAGTCATAGAGAAGAACTGGCAAGAAACTCGATCGGGCTTAACTTTTTAATATATGTATATACGTTACATTACAAGTCACTATGTGGATGCACAGAGAGGAATTCAATTCCAATTCATCGTTGACATATTGACCCACTCTACAATAGCCTTTTGACACCAAAACCCGCTTGACAAGGCGCTTAAACTTACAGTTCGGCAAATCAGAAATATGCTTTGTGACTTTATTGTTAAACCTCACACTATTACCCAAAAAGTGCTACTGGTCTTACTAAGTCTAAAACATGGGATGACCAAAGTAGAATCTCATATGAGGTGGATGCCTTATCCATTACATACATTTTTTGAAGAGGAACAGGCGTGAGGTCTTTCCAACCTCTTATCGCATCCAGTTTATACACAGAAATCAACGATGCATTAATTTTACCTGAGATAACATTCGCTTTTGTATTTGATGGCTTCATCGAACAGTCGACACATTGAATGTGTTAAGAAAATTGTAGAACATTTAATACTATACGACTTATGAATATAAAATGGATAAACAGATCTTGCACGCCACAATTGCGTCACAAGAGATTAGCGGAGTTTATCTCAGAAGTCTCGGACTATGAAATAAGCTATGATTTTCATTCGCTCGTGTTGAATAAGTCCAAAACAATTGGATTGCTATGCAATTGCTACCTCAAAGTTGGGCAGCGTACGTGGTATGTTCGATTTTTACTGATTAAAAAAAGAACCTCGTAGGGTTCATCGCACACCTTTTGGCCGAGGAGGAGGTACTGCCTACGCACGTCATCCTCTCGACCCGGCGGGTGTCGGCCCCTCATCAGGGGCCTCCGTCTGGCGACCTGAGGAGGCGCTGACACCCTTTCACAAATCGGAGGGAGGCCGCTTGGAAAGAGATCGTACGGTAATTCCTGATGGCTTTGACGGTCATCGCCCTTTACGATCTTCGCAGGTGGACGATGTTTTCTACCATCAGGCCATACGCCCATACTGGGGCCCTATAGAGGGCCATGGACCGCATGATTCTCAGATAAATGATGACACGTGTAAATCGTAACGTTTTGTGCAGCGTATGCCGAGATGGCTTTCAATTGTTAGGACCTTTTCCAACTTTAACTGACACTCATTTTTATATTTTAAATTTCGGTTCGGTTTCGGATTCGGTTGAGATTTGTGAGTAACATATATTATTTGATAATCATATATAATATGTGTGAATATAATCAAAAATCAAAATTTCTTTATTCAATTTAGGCCCTAAGAATGCGCTTATGAACGCAACTACGACCACAACGCAACTACTTAAAACTACCACCTGTTCGGCCAAACACCTCAGTCATCGAGAAGAACCGACAAGAAACTCGATCTGGTTTATTTTTTTAACATATACCTATATGTTTAAGATACATTACAGATTACATTCGATTTAGTAGATGCATAGAGACTAGTCAATTTCAGACATCACCATTGTTCACATAATGATCCACTCTATAATAGCCTTTTAACGCCAAAACCCGTTTGACATGGCACTTAAATTTACAGTCCGGCAAATCGGTAATACGTTTTAGGACTTTGCTATAAAACCTAGCATTATTACCTAAAAAGTGTTACTGGTTTTTGCGGACATACATTAAAATATCAAGGATGTATTCGGAGGGTAGAGTAAAATACCGAATTCCTGAAACTTAGCTTTTAATGATAAAAAAATACATTCAAGTATGTATTCGGAGGGTAGAGTAAAATACCGAATTCCTGAAACTTAGCTTTTAATGATAAAAAAAATACATTCGTAGCTGAAGTTTTTTGGCTTTCTAACGTGGTGATTATGCCCTTCCTTTGGGAAGAGGCCTATGGCCCTACAGTGGGTCTCTTACAGGCTAATGACGATGCTTGTGCCGACATTTTGCCGAAGTAGTATAAAAAACAAACATACGAACTTTCATTCATTATTTCTACTAATTTCGTACAACTCTATGGAGAACTGATATTGCAGAATTGAATGAACCAAATAACGGTCTATAGGCAGAGCCCCATAAAACAGGATGCTTTCATTTAGGGCCCACATCTCCCCTCTGAGTTTTCGCTTCACATGACGTAAAGGCAATGTACTCGTGTCAGAAAATATTCACACTGTCACCAATAAAGGAACAAAATATTAGACGCTGTATTAAAAACGCTGCCAAAAAATCCAATGTATCGATTTCTAAGTATGTGATAAATTGAATAAAACTTCGTTAGATAATTCAAATCGAATTTTAAAAAAAATCTAATAATGGCCTTGGAGAATTTTTGGCGGGATCGTGGAATATCACGTAGTGGATTGTATATTTTATTCATAATCTTGTGTTATTTGGCTCTATATTTTGTAATATTGGTGGTATTTTACGTAATATAGTTTGGTTATCGTGCACAAGTGAAATGGATGGGATATAATACCAAGAAGCATTGATTCTGACTTTCCCTGGAAAGTTCTTACAAGGCGGCCACCATCTTGTTAGTTTATCGAAATGATCGCAACAACCTTGTAATATCATTACCTACTCGACAATGGCAGTAATGATCTACTAGAAGATTGGATATAAAAAAGGCCTTGCGAAGGCCCTTATGATCACATAAAGCAATACCACAGATTCGGACAAACTATCCAGTCATCGTGTAAAGCCGGCAAGTACTGGATGGGGTTTTATCGGAACAACCTTGTAATATCATTACCTACTCGACAATGGCAGTAATAATCTACTAGAAGATTGATTATAAAAAAAAGGTCTTGCGAAGACTCTTATGATCACATAAAGTAATACCACAGGTTCGGACAAACTATCCAGTCATCGTGTAAGTACTGGAAGGGGTTTTACTTTCATATATTATTATCACATATAGCCCCCTATCAATTTTATTTATACAGAAAAGCCATTTGAAATAGGAATTATACATCTTAAGACTAAAACAGTGGTTGAAATGACAACATTCACTGTAGTCCTAAGAACCATTAAACGTTATCGAGTCTCAGTCAAAACACTTCAATTTGATCACGCATGTATGCGTATAAATGGACCGCTTCAAACGTTCTAATCTGTTCAATACATTCGTAACTCTGATCATATACGAGTAAATTACTATCTTCTGCCCACGACTTCATCCGCGTGGAATATATTTGGGCTAACGCTTACACGCAGCGGAAGCTCCCAAAAGAAAAAGAAACTATTTTAAAACATTTTTGTTGGTGTTAATGATGATATATAGCCTTTCTCGATAAATGAGCTATATAGCACTGAAACAATTTTTTAAATCGGACCAAAAGATCCTGAGATTAACGTGTTCAAGTAAATAAACTCTTCGATATCATTGTAATTTAAACAATTTTCTTTGACGATCAATCCTTACTATTGTGTATTGCTGCTATGATGCTGTATGCACTGGATAGCTATTTTGTTTTACAAAGTTTCGTGTTGTGATCACTTCAGTATATTAGCAAGATGGTGGCCACAGAACTTTCTAAAAAGTTTATATGACATCTCAAAATTAATGTCCATTGTTATTTGCCACCCACTTGTGCATAGAATCTAAACGAAATTACGAAAGATCCCACCAGTATTATACAGTATAGGGTCAAATATCGAAAGTTACTTAATGAAACATAACAAAGCCTAAGACTAAGCTCCCAGCAACGAAATCCAAGGATTCGTGTTATGAAAATGAATATCAAAATAAATAAATACTAGATTCTTTTAAAGAGCGAGTTTAAACCTATAATATAGATATAATTGTTACATATATTGTAGAATAATTTGAAACTATGTCATTTACTTTTTATTTTTCTCTTTATTTATGTCGAGGGTTTGTTCAAGGAGAACATGCCACCCTTGTCCATACTACATGCAATAAGAACTTACAAAATAACGTATAAATATAATAACCTCTTACAAAATAATAACATAAAACTAAATTGAAAAACAGAATATTGCAATCACTTTCTTGCACGTATACCGACGTCCACCATATTATAGATTAATTTGGCTTCTTCCGATGATGGGCGTGACAATATTTGATTACCTATATTATAAGTATGCTTAAATATTTGTCTTCTTTGAGAATCGTTCCGGGTACAATCCATTAGAATATGATACACATCTTCTTGGTGGCAGACTTCGCAGTTACTGTTCTCGTTTCTTTTCATTAAATAATTAAATTTATTCAATGTTGTGTCAATGTTGAATATGAACGCCAGTCACATCTACATTATGACCACTAGCATTGCGTCCCATGCTAAAGATGTGCCTTTTGAATTGATTTAAAATAATTCTAAACGAACCTTAAGTCTTTGTCAAATTAACCCCTCGGCTGATTTTTTAAGACCCAAATCTCAACGGGTCTTGTTTAGTTATTTTTTTTAATTTCACAACATCGTAAATTGTAGAGTTTAATGATTTAGTAAAAATGTTCGTTTTCATTAAATAGTTAAATTTATTCAATGTTGTATTAGATTGAATATGAACGCCAGTCACATCTACATTATGACCACTAGCAGTGCGTCCCACGCTAAAGATGTGGCTTTTGAATTGATTTAAAATAATTCTAAAAGAACCTTAAGTCTTTGTCAATTAACCCCTCGCCTGATTTTTTAAGACCCAAATCTCAACGGTTCTTGTTTAGCTATTTTTTTCAATTTCACAACATCGTAAATTGTAGCGTTTGATGATTTAGTAAAAATGTTCATAGAAATGAAAAATAATTAAAAAATGGGTTTTACATTTAAAAAATTGAAATTTACAATACTTAATTTGTTATTTTTGTAATAAATCAGGTATCTTTTTAAAACGTATGCTGCCAAAAGTCTATTGACCCGTGCCTCGTGACGTCTACATTCGTTTGTGAAATTTAAACCTCGATAGTTTAGGGTAGTCCAGTGGTTAAAGAAACTCGGTAAAAGCCCTTTCAACGTCGTGCCTCGACGGGAATGAAAAATCCAAACGCGGCGTCTCGCCGGTACTTTGTAAACTGGGACGTTTGGCAACGCAGCAAACAGAATCACGTAATGGCAGACATCGACCGTGCGCTGTTGATACCTAGTAGTTCGTAGGCGGCACGATATATGTGCGTGCTATTCGTTGTTGTTGTGTTGGCGGCGCTGCGTGGCGGACGGCGCAGTCGCACCGCGCGGTGACCTCACTGCCGCACTGCGCAGGCGTCGAGCACGCCACCTAATATCACCTTACCGCGAACCATTGTCTCTGGATCCATTTTCAACTACTCATCGAAATGATAAAATCTACAATGCGCTGTACGTGCATATTCGGTTTTTCAACAATCACTCTTCAAAACGTCAACTAATGTAAATTACTAGCTCCTGCCTTCGAATTCGTCCGCGTGGAATAGTTAGTTTGGGCTGACGCTAACTTTAACGCGCGACTTCGTTTACGTAGGAGGTGAAAATATTTTTAAATAATACGTACGTTAACCCCGACTTAGAAACATTCTTTATTGCGACTCCGCTCCTATTGGTCTTAGCCTATAGCTTTCCTCAATAAATGAGCTATCTAACACTGAAAGAATTTTGCAAATTGGACCAGTAATTCGTGAGATTAGCGCGATCAAGCAAGTATAGATGGGTTGCATTAACAATTTGTTCCTATCAATTCCCATCGAAGTTAGTTAGTTTTGAAGCTTTATCTCCATGCAAATATTACTCCAAGTACAACTCAATGTCTAAGACATCAAGTAACGTCATTGTAAAATATTGGAGTACATACAACTTTAAACCTTAAAGAATCAAGGCTGAAAGTAAAGACAAGGGTGAAAAGAGTATGAAAGTACGGGTGGCGCGATCGGCAATCGCCACGCCGAGAATGTGGGTTGGAATCCCACACGGGACGTATACAACAAAGGGCTTAAGTACTAATGAGGATATTTTAAACGAAATTGGAAATTGCTATTCCATCCTGTATGCTTTCATCAGTGAACATATATTGTGATGATATATTAAACGATACCAGTAAGATTGACTTATGTGCTGTAACTTGTAAGGCTCAGGTTGAGGTATTCAAGTTTGAATCGTACGTATTGTTAAATGTACGTAGTGAGTTCTTGCGGCGGACGCGCGAGGCCATACACCACCTGACACCAGCAGCTGGCGAGTGCCTTCACATTCGAACGGAAACTTGTTTCGAAGCAGTCGCCCAACATGGCGGCTAACCCGGAGTCGTCGCGTCCATACTGCTTTAGACTCGACCAACTCTGTTAACGCGTTATATGATTAATATGGTCGGTTAACGTTTTATTTTTTGCCATTATCGAGATTCTCCTGAATCATATAGCTGGTCAGAAAATATGTAGATAATCTAAACTAGCATTCACGTGGGACTCCATTTATATATTGTTTAACTACAGCCTTGACAAAGACACTAGGCTATGACATCGCCAAGCACTCCAATAGCTGTCGGAATACTTAAAAATAAACCGACCAACATGGTTCCCGTATTGTTATTTCAATTAAGGATAATTAGTAATTAAGAACACTGGTTCTGTTATTACGAGCGGTCTAGCGTTCTAGGACACACCAAATAAATACATACAACTAGATCCATGTATACATTTATAGGTGTTATAAAATAAATTCACTTTTTGTGCCTGGCTATTATTACACAGCTGATTTTGATTCGGTTTTCACTGTGAAATGAAGACAAATGTCTGAATTATGCATTAGGATTCTCAAATTAAGATTGTAAATTTGAAATGTCAGAAATGTCTTTGTAGTAACTAGCGGTTCCCGCGACTTCGTCCGCGTGGAAGCTAATGCAATAAAAACAGTTTTTCCTTTACTATGTTTTAGATATTATTTATAGATTATATAATATCCTGTTTTTGTAAGAAATTTATTTTTATTTATGATTTTAAAACATTTGTCATTGGTGCTCCTATTGGTCTTAGCGTGATAACAGCTTATCATCGATAGATGAGCTATCTAACACTGAAAGAATTTTTTAACTCGAACCGGTAGTTCTTGACATTAGCGTTCAAGCAAACAAACTCTTCAGCTTTATAATATTAGTATAGATTCGGAAAACAGTCGATTAAAAAGCGATCTGATGGCTCAATACAAAAATAAATACATCTGTAAGTGTTACTTCTGAGAAAAGATCACGTCATTGCCTGATTTTGCTACACGAATGCATAGGTTGTCCTTATACCGCCGCGTCTCGGCCGGGTGGCCGCTGTGGTCGTATTTTTCCGCCATATAACGAGCGAGGACTCTATCCTTTGTAAGTGTGTGTTAAGGCGTAGGCAGCGGTTGAAGCGACGACCCTGGCAGAACTCCGATTATGTTATTTCAACGGCTTCTTACGACATATTGCAGCCGCCAATACTTCCAATCCTCAGACCACGATGCACTTAAAGTCGTGCTAATTACATCGCATCTATTTATGTAGGTTTTTTGCTACATTCTCCTAGAACTTTCTTTTAAATGCGTCACTTTAAATTGAGATAACTTTAGCTGAATATCTTGTCTCATATAATAATAACTTCTTAAAAAATACCTAGTTCATTTGATTTTATGGTAAACATACCCTATGGTGCAGTAATTGTATTTTTACTGTTGAAACTATAGGTCGCGGGTTCAATTCCGACGAATTAAGTTGTGTATTGATATTGTATATATTAATTTAAATATTTATAACGAGTTTGTAGTAAGTTAATAGTTTTCTATCTGCGAACACTATGTTTTAATATAGTCACTTATTCAAATTCCAATAGAGTCAATCGAGCATTTAGTTCTTCTGTACAAGTCTAGAAAATTCTAACCGAGATCCATGGGTAATCTTCTAAGACAAATGAGATGCAGAGAACTCCGAAACTTAAAAGATACAATAAGCAATGCTGGAAATCATAACGGCATGTTATAATGGGGTAGGTAGAGCAAGCTAAACACGTGGTCTTTCTTACAAATATTCTCAATTCAGTTTTGTATACGAGACAGCTACTAATTACGTTAACTATTTAATTGTATTGTGCTTTTTATGCACACACATGAATTAGGGGTGACGTAGTGATTTTTTATCCCTTATTTCTTATTTTATTCATCCATAAGTAATGACTTTCAAGTGAAATATAGACATAGAGCTTCATTATTTCTTGTAAGTATAATATACTTGATTTTTTTTTATGTTGTTTTTTGTTGACATTATTCTTGTGCAAGTTCATGAGGACAACTAACTGTTATCCATGACTTCATCTTTGTAAAAATGATTTCATATTTCCACTGTTATATTTTATTATTCTTATTTAGCTTTACTATAAGCTTATTGATCTGTAACCTAAAATAACCTTCACTGAAAAGTCCATCTGTCAGTAAAAGCCTCATCAATATCGGTTTAGCCATTTCAGAGTCTAGCTCTGATAAAGAACTGACACTAATTTCTACGTATATACATTGTTCTAAAATAGGTTGAACGTGAACAAAGCCGAGTTAGGATGTGTTTGTGATTTTGTGCGTCGTTAGCTGTTTTACCGAACGATGATTTATACTTGTGGCACGTTATCGATGCACGTATATGTAGGTATAGGCGGATCACGTAAACATATTATTGTGCAAATCGCCTTTGTTAGTCGCCCGCCATTTGAAACAGTGGGTATTCGAGTTATACAGAGTGAACCGTCAACGATCTGAGCGGCGTCGAGTCCGTGACATCTAAACTGGCAGCACCTCTGCTATCTGGTCGTTTGATAAGCGGGTATTATTATCGGCGCCTCGCAGCGGGAGGAGCGGCCGCGGTGCGCTCGTCCGTCGGGTGGCGTATTGCGGCCGCACATGTTGCGGAACGTGCAACGAGAGCGGGGGTGTGAGGCGAGCGGTGCGGGGGGCGCGGTCCAGGGACGCCGTCGGCGGTGCCGGCACGCACACAACCGCACCGCCGACACGACCGAGGAGCGTCACCGCGTCTTATCGCAGCCATCTTTGTAACGAACGCGTCGCATGCCATCCGCACCCGGCAACTACGTACCGTACGCCGCGCGCTGCTGCGATGGTTGCCGTTGTACCGCTTTCATTGTATGCTTACGCCCCGCATCATTTAACCCGAAGGTTACTATGATTACCAGACCGATAGATAAACAATCATGCTTATTATCTTCGATTGAATGTCACTTTTTGTGTCATCGTCACAATGCCACTAATATTGGTAAATGGTGGTAAATGCGAGCAGCACTGCCGTTTGATGATATTGTCACGCAACTCTATATATAACTCGTGCTGGACGCCGGCGACCGCGCCCCGGCTGGTAATGGCGTCGCACGAAAGGTCAATTGGCGCGCAAATTATTTGCGTCGCAGAATCGGCAACATCTCAAGCAAACCACTGTACGGGTTCAGCGCACGTGCGTGTGTATACGTGTTGAGATATTGTGCAAATAAGAACGCCAATTGTGCAACAACGTGACCGGCTGCTACGCCCATATACGTATTATATTTCTTTGGTATCTGTTCTGTTAAAAGATGTATGCAGCAGCATGTGTTCTTGCCAGAACGTGAAATTTGATCTATACTTCTCAAAATTTATAGCAAAATGGATATATTCTAAATTAGGAGTTGCAAAACTTTGATCTCTTTTAGAGTTGATGACTTTGGATCCTCTTCATTTTTCTATGACTTTGCCCCTTCAAAATCATCAGAAATAAGCGTAATTAAATTTAAATTGATTTTACGTTGGTGTGTACGGTTGCAATATACCAACTGTGAATAACAAACCTCTGCATTAGGTACACGTGTAGAAGCCGCTACCCCTAGGGTAAAACGCCTCGCGTGACAATACACGTTGCTACCACGCGACTTGTGCACACATGGACGCTGCTGCTTTATGACAGGAAAATGTGTGCCGGTTTAGCTTCTATTAAGCTTATATTTACTGCCTCAATTACGCTGGTAAAAAAAATCCTGTTAGAATTTGTCTATATTAAATAACTCAGCTACGAACTAAGAAATGTTTTAAAAAGGTTTCCTAAAGATTTCTTTCAGAGATTTCTCATCTGGCGAAATACATTAAATACCAATTATAGTTCTTAATGTATTCATGCCAGGACTGTGATATAAAATATATATTTGTCAGTTATATTCACATTTACATGAGAACAAATCGCAATGAAACTAGCCTGTGTTCTGAAGAAACAGCGAAAAAGGCAAACAAAGTAGCAATAAAAGTAACTAATAATCGTAGAAAGTAATTTTTAATTAACACATCTATTGTTTGAATAAACTGTTGAATTGACTATTAAACTATGTATAATATAAGTTCATACTTTCTCTAAACTTCCAGAATGATCTAAAAGCAACACTTACGGGAGAGTTACACGATAAAAAAGATTTGGTGAAATCATTCAACATTATGTAAATACTGATATAAAGGATATCAAGGATAACAATGATCAATAATTGAAACTTCATAATAACCTAGGATAGTTAATAGATCTCTCGAGGTGAGGGTTCCCTGTTTGACCACCTACGGGGACCCAAGCGCGTGACCAGGGTTGAGGAGTACATGCTTGTCGCTAACCAAATCTGGTCCACATATGCGCTCAGGCGGCCCAGGGGATTTTAGTCGGTAGGAGTCCGACATAACCCTCCCGCTGTCCCCCGGCAGTGGGAAGTGTATCCAATGTAGGATTTTCCCCGGGATAAAAAAACAAAAAAGGATAGTTAATAGATGATTGTTAACTTTGCGAAATTGCACGCATATTGACCCCTCGAGATGACGTCGTGTCACAGGGACGGCCTGCACGCACACGTATTTAAAAGAAATTTAAAAATCTACAATTAACTTCAAGCTTTCTACTTTTATCCCTAAATGAAACACCCAAACATTGATATTATATAACATTATAGCTTACGAAAACAGAAAAGATACAGAATAGGAAGTATTTTGATTTTTAAATCAGAATAACTCGTCAATCAAAGAGTCATTCTGTTTACGTCGAAACCGATTAAATTATTATATTTATCTGAATTTGTTTGCAAATAAAACTCATTCGTAGCTAACTTCAGAGAGATTTATTGCGAGCATTGTACCTGTACTAGCCCTTGCATGATTTTTTTTGTGCTCTTTTTATTGTAGTTTGGGGCGCATTTGTACCTCAGAATAAGTGGCGTCAGAGTGTGTAACGGTATTTACAACGTACGAAATGTCCAGCGTAACTAATTGGACATCGAAAACTCTTCTAGACTACGATCAAGTACTGTAAATACAGATGTAATAAAGTTTTTTAATTCGTGAACATATGATTAGGCAAAGGCTCATAGCTCATACAGCCGCTTCATTAATTCTCTAATCTATTATTAATTCCGTGTTCATCATTTATAAAGTCATAGTAAATCATGAAGGTGTTTGAATTCAAGGCCATCATCATAGACGAGTCCCATAAATTAAAGTTAACAACAAACAAATCAATAAACACTTATATCTACCGGAATTTGTTCCAATAACACTTTACTTCTATGGTACTTAACACATATCATAATGTAGCGAGGCCGCAATGGGAGTCGTCAGTTGGTTACTCACGTTGGAATGCCCGTATCGAGGACTATAAGAGAAGTGTTTACGAAACGAAATAACTCACTTGTGTTTATTAGATAATTATAACAAATATATATCAATAATTACACAATTACCTATTTTACAACAATGTTATAAACTGTTGCCAGGAGTGTTTGACGAGATCTTAGTCTGCCATGTACTTAGTGGATTTTATATTTGATCATGGACTTATTATAATAAACATGTATTTGATTCATAATCTTGTGTTTTGAGTCTATGTTTTGTAATATTGGCCGGGTTTCACGTAATATAGTTCGGTTATTGTGCACAAGTTAAGTGCCTGGGAAATAATACCACGGAGCATGAAGTCTGACATGGCACAAAACTCCTTGGATATAACATTAAAATTATCGAAAGACACTTGCAACGTTATTAACTACTCGATACTGGCATTAATAATCGAGAAGATTGGTTGCCAAAAATGAAATTAAAAAGCAAAACTGTTGCCAGTTATTTTGCTGTTGTGTTCTTTGCTGTTTTATATTAGAATTTGTCAAAATGACACGATCAATTAGTGATGATTTTAGACTGTGAGCTGTAGTTTGGGGCGCATTTGTACCTCAGAATAAGTGGCGTATAACTGGTCGTTTGTGTAACGGTATTTACAACGTACGAAATGTCCAGCGTAACTAATTGGACATCGAAAACTCTTCTAGACTACGATCAAGTACTGTAAATACAGATGTAATAAAGTTTTTTAATTCGTGAACATATGATTAGGCAAATGCTCACAGCTCATACAGCCGCTTCATTAATTCTCTAATCTATTATTAATTCCGTGTTCATCATTTATAAAGTCATAGTAAATCATGAAGGTGTTTGAATTCAAGGCCATCATCATAGACGAGTCCCATAAATTAAAGTTAACAACAAACAAATCAATAAACACTTATATCTACCGGAATTTGTTCCAATAACACTTTACTTCTATGGTACTTAACACATATCATAATGTAGCGAGGCCGCAATGGGAGTCGTCAGTTGGTTACTCACGTTGGAATGCCCGTATCGAGGACTATAAGAGAAGTGTTTACGAAATGAAATAACTCACTTGTGTTTATTAGATAATTATAACAAATATAGATCAATAATTACACAATTACCTATTATTATTACCTATTTTACAACAATGTTATAAACTGTTGCCAGGAGTTTTTGACGAGATCTGTCATGTACTTAGTGGATTTTATATTTGATCATGGACTTATTATAATAAACATGTATTTGATTCATAATCTTGTGTTTTGAGTCTATGTTTTGTAATATTGGCCGGGTTTCACGTAATATAGTTCGGTTATTGTGCACAAGTTAAGTGCCTGGGAAATAATACCACGGAGCATGAAGTCTGACATGGCACAAAACTCCTTGGATATAACATTAAAATTATCGAAAGACACTTGCAACGTTATTAACTACTCGATACTGGCATTAATAATCGAGAAGATTGGTTGCCAAAAATGAAATTAAAAAGCAAAACTGTTGCCAGTTATTTTGCTGTTTTATATTAGAATTTGTCAGAATGACACGATCAATTAGTGATGATTTTAGACTGTGAGCAATAAGAGGTGTTCTCTCTTTCACGCCTATTGTTCGTATATTGCGATAACACCGCTTGATTATTTATATTGTCATTGTTATTAGTAACAGGCAACGCATAAACATAGAAATAATGCAATACATAAATAGTTGTTGCAATAATTACCACATTTTAACAAATTATTAACAAGTTTAAAGTCATTGAATGCAGCGTGGGACGAATTTTAAAACTTCTTCAAATAAATTAATGAATTCAGTTAATAAATAAACGCATATCATTTAATCTTATATGTGTTTTTAATACCAATTTTTCTTGATATACGTCATTATGCCTCTGAGTTAAAGTATTTTATACGTGAAGATATATCGATCACTATTGCTTTAGCCGAGATACGCTCGAGCAGGCATGAGCTCCGAGAGCACGGGCAGTTCTTGATTTAGAATTTAATACAAATCGAGAGTTCGCGAATTCGATTCTTCTTAGACTCCCCGACACATTTTTGCGTTATTCGTCTGATTTTAAATGATGAACGAGGCAATGGAAATTTAATTTGTATGCCATGTTATGTACACGTCTTTCGGACACGTTCCTATGAACAAGTGAAGTCCAGTGACCTCTAGCCGGTGTATTTGCTGTTTTATATTAGAATTTGTCAAAATGACACGATCAATTAGTGATGATTTTAGACTGTGAGCAATAAGAGGTGTTCTCTCTTTCACGCCTATTGTTCGTATATTGCGATAACACCGCTTGATTATTTATATTGTCATTGTTATTAGTAACAGGCAACGCATAAACATAGAAATAATGCAATACATAAATAGTTGTAGCAATAATTACCATATTTTAACAAATTTAGAGGCAGCGTGGGACGTGTTTTAAAATCTCTTGGTCAAATAAATTAATGAATTCATTAATGAAATATAAATAAACGCATATCATTTAATCTTAAATGTATTTTTAATACCAATTTGTATTGATATAAGTCGTTATGCCTTTGAGTTGAAGTATTTTATACGTGCAGATATATCGATCACTATTGCTTTAGCCGAGATACGTTCAAGCAGGCATGAGCTGCGAGAGCACGGGCAGTTCTGGATTTAGAATTTAATCCAAATCGAGAGTTCGCGAATTCGATTCTTCTTAGACACATTTTTCCCCGACATATTTTTGCGTTATTCGTCTGATTTTAAATGATGAACGAGGCAATGGAAATTTAATTTGTATGCCATGTTATGTACACGTCTTTCGGACACGTTCCTATGAACAAGTGAAGTCCAATGACCTCTAGCCGGTGTATCTGTAAAAAATATTAGAAGAATATTATGTATGTCTAAATAACAAAAATATTTGTTTTGTTACGTTAACTTACGTATGGGAGAGGTTATAAGGATTAAGAGTAGATTAAATCAAGATAAAAAATCTAACCTTACAAATACTTCATCTGAACAATTAAACATGCAGCCAATAAATTCACTACATATTTATTTAAAATTGAAATAACTAAAAATAATGGATTTATAGTCTATGCGAGCGAAACTAAAGATGTGTCAACAAATAATAACCTAACCTAAAAATACTTAACCTAAACAATTAAAATATCAAGACAGTAAATTCAGTAGATATATGTTTAAACTCTATGGAATCAAACAATAAAAATAAATAATTTATGGCAGCGAACCCAAAAATTATTTAACAATTAATAGCCTCACTTAAAAATACTTAGTTTAAAAGATTAAATATTCCCTAGATGAAATAACCAAAAACAAGTAATAAGAAATTTGTAATTTATCCGAACGAAGTCAAAACTAAATCAACAAACAATAACATAACCTAAAAAATTAAATGTTCATCACTTAAATTTAAAAAAATCTAGACAATAATTTCATTCACACGAACAAAACCACAAGCACAGCTAGTGTTATTATAATGAATTGAATCTGTTAGATTGAATATGCGATATTATAACTATAAAACGTGACGTTCACTAACTGTATACGTTTGATCGGATTAAAAAAAAAATAACCCGGTAAACGTTCGGCCATGAGACGAAAGTAAGAGCGTCCTCGATGATTCCAAATGACTCGCCGGGAATCGAACGAAAGTGAAACGTTTATTAACATAACATTTATGAGCGGTTTTTACCGTTTTCAATTGGATCCGAGGTATTCCTTTTTATCACTTTAAACTCCAGTAAATTATAAACACGAGGTTATCTCTTACAAACACGTTTATGCTTCAATTATTACGTAATCCGTTCTCATAACCTCCCTTAGGTTAAGATTGCGGCAAAAATTTGCTTACTATGTGTATCTTATATATAAATGGGCTGAGAGAAATCAGTTCAGCACCTTGTTCCTTCCTGTTTTTAATAGCTGTACACGAGCTTTAGTTTTAATAATAAAAAATTAGAAATAGTTTTTTTTTCATAACATAGACGGGTCCAAGCCTTTATTTTAACCCTTCGGCTGATTTTGTAAGCCCCTGATCTCAAAATGGCGAATCATGATTTTAATTTTTTTTTTTAATTCACGACGTAAATTGTTCATATCATGAATTAGAAAAAAAAAAGTTCGTACAGATGAAAAAGTAATTTAAAAATATATTTTGCATAAAATTATGATATTCCAATAAATAATTTGTTATTTGTCAAAGTTTTGTAATAAATCAGGTATTTTTTTAAACTAATGCTGTCAACAGTCTGTTGTGAGGCATCACGAGATCTACATTCGCTTATATGGAGTTTAAACCTTTATGATCTTGAATAGTGCAGGGGATAAAGTCTCTATTCCTCGTATTCCACACTCGTTATATCTACAATACTGGTACATAACTCGATACATTTTTTTATATTTAGAAGAAACACAGAGGTACTTGTGTATTAAATGCACCGCGGCCGGCTCGCGACTTTTTTTCGCAAGTCTTACCTAATCTAACTAAACCAAAATAAAAGAACAAACAGTCGAGACAAAAAAAAAGAAGGAAATTCTATCTTAAACTCTATGTAAACCCATTCTCTACCTAAATCTTATTGAATACTTTGATTTTAAATAAAGTCTTTTGGAATCTAAAAGTATTTTAAAGGGCTGCATTTGAAATTCGCATCTTGATATAGATTGCGATTTGCGATAACAAAGATTGAAGGGAAAGGTAGCAGCGGGGGAAAGGAGTGGTTTCCCCTCCCTACGGAAATTCATAATTACTAAGATATTTATGTTCAAAGTTTTGAGGTTATGTGTCATTTCCGAACGTTCATTGGTAATTTTGTATATTACCAACTTGATGATTTTTAAGTTAGAACAAAACATTTTCGCCTCGGTTTGGTTAGGTTAGGTTAGACTTGTGAAAAAAATAACGCGAGCGCAGTTCATTTAATAATACACAAGTACCAACAAAGAAATACAGATAATAATATGTATATATTAAATTAATACATGAATGAACATGCTTGTGTCCATTATTGTGGTGAAATTTCGATCATAAGTGTATATAAACATATTCGATATATATCTGAGATCAGTTAACTCGATTACTGTTTGAATTATCTCATAGTAATATTGTTACTATGAAGATTGGCATATGTCTTGGTTCACAAGGAAGTTTTTAATACTTTTTAATTTCTTTTCACTCGTAAGTAGGTAGTTCTGGTTTATATTTTACTAGCGGGCCTGGCAGACGTTGTCCCGCCCAGGTGATAAAATCCTTGATAAATTATATACCAAAACGTTCCTCATGAATCACTTTATCCACTGGTGAAAACCGCTTGAAAATCCGTTCAGTAGTTTTTGATTTTATCGCGAACAGACAGGCAGACAGACACGCTAGGGGACTTTGTTTTATACTATGTAATGATGATAATTATTAAATTTTATATTGTAATTGAAAGCGGACGAAGTCGCGATTAATTATTAGTTATCATTAACCTACGTACACATATGCCCTAATAACGACCACTTTGATACTAAGCTCATATACAACTATCTTTTGCCCGCGACTTGGCTTCTGATAATGTAGAACTAACTTATCTCTCTAAATTAGCACTGGCAACTTGTATGCAAATTTTAATGATAATCAGTTGAGTATTTAAAACACGAAGACGTAACAAGCTAACAAACACACATTCGCATTTATAAGGATAAGAATTTTCAAATACTTACATTGGTTTTTTTTATGTGACGATCATTGTTACCGCTTGCACTTATTACGGTACAACTTTTCCAAGATCCTAAACCTCTTAAAACTTGGCAACACTACGCATGATTTCCTTGCAAATAATTTCCTGATTTCGTCAATTATGTATAGGAATACTTATTTTGGGCTAAAGTTAACACATGGCGGAAACTCTGAAAAAAAAAAACGATTTTGAAACATTCTTCATTGGTGCTACGCTCCTGTTGGTTTTAGCGTGATGATATATAGCTTATAGCCTTCCTCGACAAATGAGCTATATAAAACTGAAATAACTTTTTAAATCGGACCAGTAATTCCTGAGATTAGCGCGTTTGCAAACAAACTCTTCAGCTTTATTATATTAGTATAGACAACATAATTTGTACAGGTAGAACTTCCTTTAATCTGTGATACATATAACATGAATTGAAATCAATGTTCATTTGTATCTTTTGTACAACTGTATAACTATAATGTATAATATAACCATAGAGGAAAATATTGTATATTTTTGTTCGTCTTTTTACAAATACCTTTATAAGTATACATCACCTGACGGCGAAAGGATACTGCGACATTTGTATAAAGATGGCCACCATCTTGTTAGTTCATTGAAATTATATCAAGAAACTTGTAATATCGATACTCACTTGACAATGGCAGTAATAGTCTACTAGAAGACTGGTTGCTAAAAATGGAATGGAAGAAGAACTTGTAATACTATTAATTACTCTACAATGGCAGTAATAATCTAAAAGATTGGTTGCCAAAAATAAAGTTTTAAAAAAAAGTATACATCACCTGACGGCGAAAGGATACTGCGTCATTTGTATAACCGAGTTTCCTTCAATAGGTTTTAGCGTTTGACCACAATTTCACCTGATGTTAAATGGCAATGTGTTCTAAGGTGATAAACACGGTAAACCTAAAGAGGACTGGCTCTCAATACAGCTGTTGGAACAATATGTGAAAAGTTTGAAAGCGATGATGGCTTAGTTAATATTGTTCGGACACCGCGTCGATGGATGTAGGTTCCAATACTTGCACCTGTGAAGGAAAGCATCGTGGTGGTAAGGTTTTTCCTAAGTCCACCTGGCTAGCTAACATCTTCAAGTTGAAGGTCTGTCGCTAAGCATGTGTTGGAGTGTTCCAGCACTTTCACCACTTTTTTTTTAATGCCATAACTGGTAAACGAACTGGTGTGTCACCTGATGTTAAGTTATCACCACCGTCCATAGTAAGTGTAAGGGTTATCAAATAACATCATAAGACTTGAGACACCCAAGCCACCCTCACCTACACGTGGTACACCCCGCTGAATAACGAACGAGGCAATGGCGAATGTGGGGTGGTAGGGCTTTACAGCCTGACTGGGTCGCAACCACCATGTATATGGCGAAAAGCCCGTCATAGTGATTCGCTTCTGCGGGTCGCATTTCGGGATCAGCCTGTGCATATCCAGCTATTCGCAGGCCGGCATGACAGCGGTTACCGGCGATGGATAGTGTGTCACTCAGTGGTCGCCGTTGTTTCTAGACTGGACTGTGCTTACCATCAGACATAGCGCAGTCACTTTGCCGTGCAACAATAAAAAAATAAAATAGACACTAACAATACCAGGGGAGTCGAAAGTGCGTTGCCAGCCTGTGTTTTGGGGAAAGAGAGTGAGGAGAAGAGGAAGGGAGGTGGGCCTTTGGCGCTCTCACTGACCGAACGAAACGCAACAATGCAAGCACTATTACTTCACGTCGGTTTTCTACAAGAGGGTGGTACTACCTCAAACGAGCCGACCCATTCATGCTGAAACCAATAATAGCTTCAGCATGGCTCTACCACTCTTAATTGCTGCTTACTTGCTACACTTGAGAGTCAGCCCTTCTAGAGTTTGTTGGTGTTATTACAAAAAAGTAAATACGTATTGAACCCTGGCTTTAAAAAGGTTTCATATTAAATGCACCGCGGTCGCTGAATGTTCGCCATCTTGCTCTTTTGTCTTGCTTTGGTTACGTAAGGTTAGACTTGTGAAAAAGTATAGCGCGAACTTGCCCCGGGCGAGCGCGGTGCATTTATTAAGAAACTTTTTTAAACCAAGTATTTAATACGTATTTAACTTTTTTGTAATAACACGGAGTGTGTTTAGCATCTTAGACCACATTGTCCCTTACTTTTACTTGTAATAATCAAGAGATGGGATTTTCCACTCGAGCGTGGTAGCTATCCAGGCGCGTTTTGAAGCCTTACCGTCATGATATGGTTTCATCACCAAAGGCTTCGGTACATTCCCAAGGATTTGAACCTACATCGATCAACGCGGTGTTCTAACACGTCACCAATGAGCCATAATAGATTCAGAGTTCGTGTACATTTTCGTTCATAATTATTGAAACGGGTAAAATATTTTTGTATATAAAATATTATACACATAAGTGTAGGAATTCATAAAATCACAATATAATGTTCTTGCGGAATTTTTCGCGGAATCTTAGTCTGTATGAGTAGCTTTTATATTTTATTCAGAATCTTATGCTATTTAACTCTGTATTTTGTAATATTGGTGGCACTGTACGTAATAAAATTCGGTTACTGTGGGCAAGTGAAGTGGGTGGAAAATAATACTACGGACCAATTCTAAGATGCCACAAAGCCTCCCTGGAAAGTTCTAACAAGGGAGCCACCGTCTGGATAATAAACAATCCCCGCATGATTCATTTACTTTGGCCTGCAGTGTACAAAGTCAGCATTTAATATGCTATTGCTCATCCTAAGTACTTACTTGTTTTGCGCATAACATAAACGTCGTATGTGTAATCCGAGAACGATTCGTTAGCCGTATTAGGACTGCAGTATCGATATATCTATATATAAAAATGAATGTTAGTATATTCGTATATCTCAGATCGATAGGCATTCCGTTTGATCGAACATCGTGAAAGTTGGATAGTCCGGTGAAGCTGTGAAGACCCTGCCGGGTCAATAGCGTAGTCAGTTCGAGGAAAAAAAAAAAAAAAGATCGTGAAAGTTGGCCCGAATATTTTTCTATGGAGAAGGATAATATTCCATCTATTTTGCTATAACAAAATTGCTGGTGCAACTAATCATATGTAATTTTTGTTGTTCAACTTTGTGGAGTACTCAGTGTAACGCCCTTTCTCCTTCAAACCCCTTTGGCTATTCAGACTCGCCTTTTATATATAAATCCAAACAGTCTCTTAAGCCTGACTTAACTTAAAGTTCACAATGTCTTTCTTATTATTATTATTCCAAAACCGGTTAGTGTAAAAGATTGGTTTTGGGGTATGAATTTATAGAAATTATTATTTTTATTTATATCTTTTCTCTCTTTATCATGTTCCACCATATTGCCAGATCGTCTACATATAATAATATCACACCAGGTGTATTAGAGTTATTCCGAGACCAGAATTAATGCAAAACTCGGCCGTAACGATACTTAACCCGTAATTTCCCTGGTTAGGGACATTTATCCTTACAGTCCTACAAGGTCATTTGTCTATCAAAGTGTGCAAACAAGTAAATATAGATGAAAGAATATTATAACTTTATTTGTGGAGAAGTTAACCACTGTTAAATAATGTATAAAGAGTAATTATTTGTCGACTTTATAGTTCTTTTTCTGCCCATACGTCCATTTAATTCCAAACTATGACTAGCTTATATTATGATAACTAAACGAATTATATAGATACAGACATAACAAATATACTTAACACAAGTCCATGACGTGCGAGTAACAAACGCACGACCTCTAGCGTAACAATAGTACTTATTACCACTGCACTACGTGATTCTTTTCAAAGTCTCTTATACAGGCCTATACGTTTTAATGGAAACTATCTCACCCCAGCATGTTCGTCAAACATACAGACGTACCAACATAAAGAAAACCGTCAAAACCATGGCGGAAACCTAATATATACCTATAAGTTATGAAATAGAATTATTAACATAATATCAACCACATATAACTCGAGTCATGCGTTATGTTACACTGCTTGTGAAGTTCCAAACACTAAGCAGCTTAACAACGGACGAGCTCTATTTTTATTAACATGACAAATAAAGAGACGGGCGTCACCCGCCGCTGCGGGAGCGACCGCGTCGACCGGCTACATACTTACCTGACACGTAGGTAGTCGACGGCCGTGCTGATGTCGACGTCTCCGCATCCCTACGCCGCGCTATAAATACGCAGCAGGTGTGTCGGACGCGGGGCGAGCCGAGCGGGGCGAACGTGCGGGGCGAGGCATCCGCCTCTGCAGCGCTCCCAACAGCGGCCAACGGACCTTAGCGACGGTATATCGATTGCGAGGGCTCCCCCTGCGGCGCGCCGCTCATTGTGCTCCGGGATGCCTTCGGCCGTTTCCTGTCTGCCGGCTGGCAGTTAACCCCCCCTCGCCCCTCCCCAACTCGCCCCCCGTCACTAAGACACGGTCCGCAGCTGCCGTCGCCTCGGCTCGCTGACAACAGAACGTCCTCTTACCACACATTCTTAAATAAGTCATGTGACAATGCGCTCTCGTGACTCTCCAATGTCAAGCATCTCGCACGATACTTTAACTAAGTTTTTATAGCTACTTGCTTTTATATAACTCGGTATAGTGTCTTTGCGATATTATACAAGTAGATAAATTAAACTGATATTTATACTTGATTTTTGATTCATTGGCATTACTAAATAATACTAGAAAGATATAACAAGCATGACATGACATGTTATTTAGACCACGAAACATAACGATTTCTCTACACAAGAACACTCATTATTTCACAATAAATCGATTTATAACATAATTAACACATTACAATCTTTATTCCCATTACAGTGGAGATAAGTTTCACTTTCCGCGTCTCTCTTTGAATAACAAGCACGTCTTATATTTATTGGTAATTATTATTTCTTTATTTTTATAAAATTATGAACAAAACCTGTTTACTGGTTACTTTTTGGTTTATGTTATTCGTACAAACGATGACAGACGCTATAACCACAAAATTAATTGTCAATATGGGCGTTACAGCATACCAAAAATAAATGGTTAACGAGTGATTTCATTATAATAATTTGTAAATTCAAGTTAAATAGGAAATTGGCAGCAACACAATCTGTTAGTAAGACAATTTTATTACCCATTTCTTGAAATATAGTTTCAGGCTTAATAAGACCAAAAACAGTTTTTAGTTAATAGTATTAAGTTTTATAACAAAGTTCCGAAGCATATTACCGATTTGCCGGATAGTGAGTTAAAGCACCATGTCAAGCGGGTTTGTCTAAAGGCTAGTATAGGGTGGATCAATATGTGAACGATGGTTACGTCTGGGAATGACGCCCCTCTCTGTGCATCCGCTAAAAACAAATGTAACTTTGTTTTGTAAAAATATATAACATGAAGTGATAAACCAGATCGAGTTTCTTGCCGATTCTTCTCAATGGCTGTTTGTCCGAACCGGTGGTACCTTTGACATTTATAAGCGCCTTCTCAGGGCCTAAATTTAGTAAAGTATTTTTAGATTTATTGATTGACCCGTATTATGTGGGTTCATGTGTTTTTTTTTTTTTCTGTACTTATATATTTATGTCATATAATGAATTAATACATAAATATCTTATGATTCAAGATCGCGTATGTAATTTTTTATACCTTACAAGTTTACGTTTTACATTTGTGCGTTACTTTAGATGCATTAGCAAACTCTCTGTGTTATTTCACAATAATTATAGAAATGAATAGCAATAAAACATAGCGTACTACCGGGCCCGGCGGACGTTGTTGCCCTGATATTAATAAAAAATTGTGTGTGTACTTATTTACACGCGTTAGAAGTTATACTTCCTTGGGGTAACAAGATAAAAATCTTTTCAAAATTTTTATCTTTCGCCGTATTCTATGTTTGTAGAAAAAACGACACTAACAATAGAAAAAAGGTATTTAATACATTGAAAGTTTTAATACAAAGAAATACAAAGAAACAAAATGTTGACTATAGCTAACTTCAGGGCGTCGGTTTTTCGTGACGGTGTGCGCGCGCATCATAAAAATTTACTCTCATCATTTTTCCCTAAGGCGCCAAAAGAAGTATGAATTCAAAAATAACTTGACAAATTCTATACCAAAACCTTCCTCACGAATTACTTTATCTACTCGTGAAAACCGCATGAAATTCCGTTCAGTAGTTTTTGAGTTTATCGCGAACAGACAGACAGACAGACAGACAGACGTGGCAAAGGACTATGTTTTATAATATGTAGTGATATACAGTGTGTGTTCTAGATTAAGTTCAGGGCTCAATGTCAGGCGGAATCTCACTGACCGAACAAAACGCAACAATGCAAGCACTGTTACTTCACGTTGGTTTTCTGTGAGAGGGTGATAGTACCCCGGGTGAGCCGACCCATTCATGTTGAAACCAGTAATAGCTTCAGCGTGGTTCTACCACCTACAAATGTGAATTTGATTTTTGTAATGCATTCTACTCAATTAAATTTTGCATATATATTGTCGGCGGTACAGGTACGGACGTAGGGTACCTTATATGCGGGAAAAATAATGTTGCAAATCTACATTAATAGTAGCAAGGCAACGATCAAAAGCTAGTGTCACATATCTATACAAATAATAAAAATGTCCCACCGTGGGGTTTTAGTCCGTGCGACTCGGACATAACCCACCCTCTCCCCGGGAGGATGACGTATCCATAAGGGATTTCCCCACGTTAAAAAAAAAATTGTGTCGCGAATTGCATGTATCAGACAACAGCCAAAGCCGAGGTGTGCCGCGCACCCTTGAGCTAGTTGTCAAAATAAAATCGGCTGAGTGCCTTAAACGCTCGCCTTAGTAGTCCGGTGAAGCTGTTAAGACCTCGCTTGGTCAATAGCGTAGTCAATTCCAAAAAAAAATATGTAAAACTAACGTCACTGTACTTTTTGTAAAAAAATTATTGCTGGTATCTAGGAATAAGGAATAAAATACACTTCAATAATTTTTTGAAATGTCTTTCTGTCTGTCAGTTTGTTTGAACACGCGTCACTGGTAAAGTACTGTGTTCACCATAAATCATCACCAAGAAAATCATAAACCATATCCTCGAGTAATATTTACTCTTGGTTTCATTAAAATCGGTTCACTCTATCAAAAGTTATTGTAATTTTAATGACGACGCGACTTCAACGATATAAGTAGATACGTAAATGGACTTAATATATTCAGATGAATTTATTAATCACAGTTTTTTTAATTAGGCTCCACGCGGACGGAGTCGCGCGCTCAATTAGTTTACAATAATATTATAGATATTTAAAATCACTTGTTAAAACTAATTTAAAATACTAGTCGCCCACGACTCGCCTTCATTTGTTTGCATTTTTATAGATGCTGACGACATATATGTATTTTTTATCTCCATACAGTTCCAACGGTTTATGCAACACACGCAGAGTTAGTTCGCATATGGCAGGATTGTTTTCCAACTTACTTGATATTTATCATTATTTTTTCGCTACTTGAAAGAATATCATTATAAAATATATTCCGATATATATATATCCTATATCCCTGTATTTTTTTTTTCGAAATCCGTTCAGTAGTTTTTACGCGAAAGAGTATGATATCCTAGCTTCTTAACTGATATTAGAAATGCGTTCAAGTATGTTTGTTTGTTCGCTTTCACACCTTAACTAAGAATGATGATGTGAGATTTATTAATAGAGTAATCGATTTTTAGATTTAGAAACATCGATTATTTAATCTATATTAAACATCAAATCGATTCGGTGAATCGATATCCGATAGTATAAAATCTTGATTCGATTTTTTTCTATTTAGATAAAATTTAAACCATGCAATAATTTATAATTAAGAAAAAAGGAGCTACCAAAGAAAAAACAATTTAAGAGATAGATTTTTGAATAAATCGATTAAACAGACCACGATTTGAGTCGATTTATAAATTGACTTTTTTTGCGAAGAATCGGCATCTCTAACCTTAATGACGCCACCGATTGTCATAAAATTACATTCACAATTACATACACGTTGTCATCGCTGCAGGAAATGATAAAGGCGACTTATCAAGAAAAAGTGCTGTTCCTGAGGTGTAGGTCAAATGTACACTAACGCGAGCAAAACCGTTCGCACAGGCTAGTGATGACATACACTATATAAACTTTCTAAGTTAATAATTAAATCAGTTTTACTTAAAGCGTTGTCAGAAAGAGTTACCGCTTCGAAAAACTGAACGACAGTACAGTCGCATCGAAACAAAATTGCACTGAGAAAAGCGTTTTGGCGCTGGTATCTACTGCAGTAAGAAATTTTGGCAACAGCCACAACAGATACGAAACTCTATGAATCTTTGATTTCAACTAGCGTAGATGAATAATAGAACAATAAGCGTAGAAGCCTTGAAGTATCCATCGTATTTTGACAGGGACTGTGTGAATAATCTTATTATCATTCTTGATAATTTAATATGTATATGCCCGCAGAAACTTTTAAAAGCAGGATTTTAAATGCAGGAAAGCATTATCCGATACGAAATATATATAAGATTTGTTGAGGTACATATGTTTGGTACACATATATGTTTCAACAACTCATATATGTATGAATAGTTAGCTTAGCTTAGGTTCGCTCAGATAGATCGCGAATTGCATGTATCAGGCAACAGCCAAAGCCGAGGTGTGCCGTGCACCCTTGAGCTAGTTGTCAAAATAAAATCGGCTGAGTACCTTAAGCGCTCGCCTTAGTAGCCCGGTGAAGCTGTTAAGACCTTACTGGGACAAAAGCGTAGTCAGTTCGAAAAAAAAAAAATTTAAAAGCAGGATTTCATAAAAGACCGGCATGATATAAATTATTAGAAACTGACTAACTGGTCGTCCCACGTTTCAGACTCAGTAAAACAAGTAACAGTGTTTTTAGGTAAAAGTGTCATGTTTTACCATAAAATCCCAACCAAAGCATATTATCGATTTGCCGACTGTAAGTTCAAGCGCCATGGCAAGCGGGTTTTGGTGTCAAAAGGCGATTTTAGGATAGATCAATATGTGAACGATGGTGATTTCTGGAATTTATTCCTCTTTGTGTATCCACTAAAACCATTCTAACGTGTATTATATTTGAAATATACATACTTATGTTAAAAATATAAACCCGATCGAGTTTCTTAACGGTTATTTTCGATGAGTGGGTGGTTTGCCGAACTGGTGGTAATTTTGAAGTACATAAACGCCTTCTCAGGGCCTAAATTAAATACAGTATTTTTGATTTGGATCTACTGTATGAAATAGCAAGTAGGCATGCAGCCCACTCCATCTACTGTTCAGTATAGGTTATCATTATTGCTATAACTAATAATGTATTTGATTATTCCTATCTGAAAATCTATCTAAAACATCATTATTCTGCTATTGGTTATCCGTTATTGTTATTGACAATTATTATTACCAATAATGTGATTTAAAAACGTGTGAACAAGCAAGCGAGTTGGTTACTTTCAAAATACGGAATTCGAATATTAATTACATTAAAAAATACCAAACGAACAAAACAGCAAATTAACCAGTAGCAAAATAATGGACAACAGTTTATAATAACGATTGCTTCAAAATAATGCAACAAGATAATTCATTTTTGCTATTCTATTCTTGCTAGTCGTTATTGTTATTTATACTGTTAAGTCAAACGACTCCGAAAAGTATTTCAGTTTTAAACGAAAGCAATAAGAGCTTGCTACTCCTGTGGAAGACACTGGGTCGCCTCGCGTGCCAAAATATATTGCCAAGCACACCCATGAAAATAACTGCATTGGTGGCTATTCTCCAACCAAACCTTACATTGGTGGCTCTACGCTTTCTTTTTGTGATAAAACTATCATAATTATTGCTTTAATTTCGTCGATAGTGTTTTAAGTGTTTGTCTTAAGGTATGTTCCATGGTGCATTATACAGTAAACAAATAAAAAAATGATCAGCAAGCGTTAGAACTCTTGTTTAATACTACCAACTGCCCGCGACGTCGTCTGCGGCTTTGTCTTTATAAGTAACTAGCTGTGCCCGCGACTCCGTCCGTGTAGAACCTAATGTAAAAACGTATTAAGTCCATTTACTTACCTACTTTTCTCTCTTAAGTAGCGTCGTTATTAAAATTATAATACTTTTCACTAGAGTCAACCTTTTTTATAGATGACTCTATAGGTACCTACATTATCTTCGTCTACTAAATATGTTCATTAGTTCTTCCATGCAACATTAACATAATGTAATCAATAAGATATACCACACAATCGATACTTATCCTTAGCGGTATATTTTGGCGCTTCTCATCACGTCTTTTGTTAAATTGTGGTCTTGGTATGTTACAAGGGCTCGATTTTTAGAACTACCTGTTAGATATCGTCAGATAAATGTTTCGTTATTTAAAGAGTGTTAGAATTCACTGATAAATTATTAATGAAACGAAATTCACAACTCAATAACAATCAATACATATAATAAGAATATAAATCTGACTTGTTTGTATTCTTTAGATATTTGTGAAAAAAAATTATAGCAGGTATCTTGGGATAAGTAATAAAATACATTTCAATCGTTTTTAGGTAAATGTCTATCTATCTGTCTCTCTGTTTGTTTGAAATTCATAATTGTTAAAGTACTGCGTTAAGGATAAAACCTCCCAAAGAAAATCATAAAG
>MU159381.1:150838-237529 GCA_015888305.1 Antheraea pernyi | reverse complement strand
AGATAATTGGCCACAATATCTTTATATAAGGGGGCGAAAACGAAACAGTTAAATACGTCTTTCAGCTATGATTCTCAAACGATTTTATTAATTTTTACATCGTTTAGTAGATATTAACAAGGTTTAGTGTTATCAATAAAGAAAAAATTGGCAATATTTGTATATTAACATAGATTTTAGACCACCTGATGCCTGTTAGTAGTCATAAATGTCAAGTGAGGTTGGAGTAATCCTGCCATCGGAGAAGTATCTCGCAGATATAAAAGATTGGACTTAGACAAGAATGATGTATAGTATTAATATTTACATAGATACAAACAGACGATCTTACGGGCTAATATATAATGTAAAAGGTAATATATATTCGTTTTTTGTTATTAACATAGATTTTAGACCACCTGATGCCTGTTAGTAGTCATAAATGTCAAGTGAGGTTGGAGTAATCCTGCCATCGGAGAAGTATCTCGCAGATATAAAAGATTGGACTTAGACAAGAATGATGTATAGTATTAATATTTACATAGATACAAACAGACGATCTTACGGGCTAATATATAATGTAAAAGGTAATATATATTCGTTTTTTGTTATAACTCTAACATCATTCCGAGAAAAACAACAATAACGCTGACCGGAAATTAAAAATTCCTAACGTCTCCTCAAGGAAACAAGTGATGAGCGTTATTAAGATAAAATACTCAAAAAAATTACGAATAAATATACAGTAAGGAAAGGAAAAAAGGATAACATTGCTGGAAGTGACTTTTTATAAACACATTACTTACTATAATATATCAAGTGAAAAATATTAATATGAAATAAATTACATGAGAACATGAAATAAGGTCTAAAGAAATGATACATTTTTACAGTTGCGACCAGATGTTATACATATTACTGTAATATGCTCGTATAACTTACATATATAATTTGAACATGTAGAAAGATGAATGTCCATCCAGCAATAGACACTCCCGTTCTGTTACATGCTGCAGTACAAGGCAATAGTGCATCGTATTTAAAATGTGAAATAATAACGGCAACATTACAAATTTCTGGCTACTAGGTCAAGCCCTCTTCCCGAGGGAACTCTTATGACACTCAATTTTTGTATTCATGTACCTTAAATCTGTGTGAAGCGAGAATCTTGACTGGGTGTTGATAATGAAGAAAAAAGGTGAGGAAATGAGTCAGGAATGAGGGCCGGTAACGAGTTCTTGTCGCTTCAGTGACCGTAGTGAGGCTTCCGGCGTGCCACGCACTCGCCGTGAAAATTGCCCGGACAGGAAACACCTGCTGGGATTTATTTATTTTTAGAAAACAATACCGACTTTCACTACGACTACTATAACGATAATTATTTATTTAGCAACAATCAAAATATAAATTACCTGCAAATTTTCAATTCGTAAATTACTAGCAACCGTTTCAAGTCAATCAATGTAGCCTCATAAATATTTCAAAGAATTTAAGTTGATCTTTCGGGAGTTTGATATTTACAGTACATCATATTCATAAATCGTAGTGGTCGAATGTTCTGACCAGTGGTATATCAATCCGACGTCCGTAGATTCGAACCCGGGCATGTACCGAAGCTTTTCCGGATTTCGCGTACATTTACGAATTTAAATTGGTTGCACTATCAATTGATGGTCAAGAAAAATCATCGTGAGGAAACTTAAACCTGAGAAATATTCTTAGTATAACTGTGGATTTCTCAGAGTTTGAAATCGCCAATACGTCGTGGGTTGACGTGGTGATTATGCCTATACCATATTCTTCGGCAGGAGGTCTAAGGCCCTGCAGTGGGTCCCTTACAGGCTAATGATGGTGATGACTAAATTCATAAAAGTTATTTCCATCTTCCACACAAAACTTTTTTTTTTTGTTATATATCATTTGAAATCTATGATATTTATTTAAATGATATGCTCTGAAGGGCAATTTTGATCTAGGTTTTTAAGTATCTGGAATATTTACATAAGGAGTAACTACCGGGGGTTATCCATAACAGATATTATGGACGGACTTAAAGTAAACTCATTGTAACTAATTACTTGAAAGATGTATTTCCATAGTATGTTAGTTTTGATAAGTCGTGGTGGCCTACTGGTTTGATCGGTGGAATATTATTTCGATGTCTGCAGGTTCGAACCCCGGCATGTACCAACGAATTTTTCGGAATTCGGGTACATTTACTAATTTAAATTGGTAACACTATCGGCTGACGGTGGTGGAAAATATCATGAGGAAACCTGAACCTGAGAAATGTTCTTGTAGTACTACGGTATGTGGGAAAAATATAGAACTGTGGATTGCTCAGAGTTTCAAATCATCAATACGTCGTGGGCTGTAATGTTGTTTTGATACCTATATATCATAAGGTTTCATCCGCGTTACCAAAGTAAGCGTCTTAAATCTCGTTCTTGCAATTTCATTAGAACACATCGTCTTTTCTCAACTACGACTATATTATTATCATTACATTACATGTAAGGGGTTTCGAATAACATCGAAGACATGAGACATCCAAGCCAACCTCACCCGCACGTGATGCACCCTGCTGAATAACGAACGAGGCAATAGCGAAAGCGGAGTGGTAGGGCTTTACAGCCTGGTTGGGTCACAACCACCATGTATATGGCGAAAATTCCCGTCATAGTGATTCGCTTCCGCGGGTCGCGTTTCGGTATCAGCCTGTGCGTATCCAGCCTTTCGCAGGCCGGCATAACATCGGCGACCGGCGATGGATACTGTGTCACTCGGTGGTCGCCATTGTTTTTAGATTGTACCATCGGGCACAATGCAGTCATTTTGCCGTGCTACAATAAAAAAAAAGATATAAAACGAATATCACGACACCACATATGTTAAAATCGTTCATGCTATTCTGCAAAGCATGCATAACAATTGAAAAATATTATGTATGTGGTCTCCTACTCAATTCGAAAGCATGGGAATTAGTTATAGCATCATAGAAGAGTAAAATGTATGCTAGGAAACTAGCAATATGTAATATGTTATAATCCGAAGCGCTTTAGTTACTGCATACTACACATGCATACGGTGTGCACACTGTTATTAAAGGAATTTCTTTGAGGTACAAAGAGGTCAGTCTCATACTTAGATTCTCTTTAGTTTCTATTAAGTATTCACATAGTAAGTTCACATATTTTTTAGGGTTTAGTTTTATACCCGTATGGTATGTTTTTGTGAATTTATGACAAATTCTCTTTTGGTAGACGGTCAAAGATATTTTGGGCAAAAATGGATTGGCTTCTGTTATTAAAATATTCCTTGATATATAAGTATTATCTCCCGTGTGTATACAAGGCACCAAACGTGGAGCATATGTACCTAAATGCCTGCATTGTATGTCTATGATGTGTGGCTTAGCTACGATATACATAACTATTTCTGCTTTTTTTCATCTTTTTTTTCTGTTTAAGTTTACTATAGTAACTAATCTTATAAATGCGAATGTGAGTTTGTTTATTTATTACGATTTCACGCTTTAACAACTCGGCCGGACATTATGAAATTTTGCATACCTGCACGCTATTAGGGGTACATAATAGCATAGGGTACCTTTCAGCCAAAGAATGTATGCTGTTCCTGAGGGATAGATCAAATCTACATTACATCTACATCTATATTACATCAAAGAAACGAATAAAAGCTAGTATAATATATTATAAATACAGGTTCAGTTTTCTTTAACTATAACTAACGCGGGCCCGGCGGACGTTAGCGCGCCGTGATAATAAAAAAAAACCTTGACAAATTATATACCTTAACCTTTCTCATGAATCACTTTATCTACTGGTGAAAACCATATGAAAATCCGTTCAGTAGTTTTTGAGTTTATCGCGAACAGACATGGCTCGAGAACTATGTTTTATAATACGTAGTGATATAATTTTGTAGGCAGCGGCTCAAGCCTAGGTCCGTTCCCTCGGCGTGGAGTCCTTGAGTACGCTGCTCGCGCGATACAGTAACACAAAACCTTAAATCGTTGCAACAACATTACACATATCACCTCCACACGCGTGCACGCATGCACGCTTACACGTGCAAGTGGTAGGGTTTTATCTTTTTTCCCTTATCAAACTGAAATAGTTTAGAAAAAATTATCCGACACAAAATACATACCAGAGTTGTTGCGGTATGTATGCTTGGTACACATATATGTTTCAATAACTCATATAAGTATGAATATATAGCTTAGCTTAACTCAGATAGGTCGCGAATTGCATGGGTCAGGCAACAGCCCAAGCCGAGGTGTGCCGTGCACCCTTGAGCTAGTTGTCAAATAAAATCGACTGAGTGCCTTAGTAGTCTTGTGAAGTTGTTAAGACCTTGCTAGGTCAATAGCGTAGTCAGTTCGAAAAAAAGATATAATGTTGTTCCCTTATGCCTTCTCATAATACGAAATTTTTAATTATTGTAATCTCATCTGATATTAAGACATAATGTTGGTTAAGCTAATGGTAATTAAAACTCAAATATAACTATGAGACATATTTATAATTGCTTGGCAATATATTTTCATCAGGAGAGTGTTCAAATTATTGCTAAGTCGACGGACGCATTAAGTAAAAATTATATTACCATGCTGAAGTAAGCTATTATATATCTGTAACCAAATAATAATTATTTACAATACATAGATTAGTTGGCTACAATATCTCTATAAGTACTTTTAACGTTTATATCCTGTACACACCATTGCAACACATAGCAACATAAATCAGTCTTATTATTCATTCCTTCATATTTCATTTCGTATAACATAAAATGCCTATAATAGCAGCATTGATATTAATTGCTACAGTTAATTACGAGTATTCGCAGCAGTATTGTTTTAAATGTTATGGAAACTGTTTTTGTTCTAATACTTTAGTAGCATAATATAAATAGTAAGAATCGTTAAAAGTATCAGAAAAAATTGGAATAAACGAGTTAAGGTCTCATATCGAGGAGGTTGCGGATGCGATCCCTGTGCATTATTAACTTCCATATATTTAATGAACATAATTATCATTTTTATATCCATCTATACCTTTAAACTAGCAATTCTTGTATATTTTTATATTGTTATATATTCAGGATATCGGAAACGGCGTCAGCGATTTCTGAAACTTAGTATGTAGGTGGTACTTAATATGTAGATTTCATTCATAGAAAACTTGTTTTTATTTGATTTTTCAGGCAATGAAAAACTATAGCTAGAATATAAAGGTTAATTTCGCAACCGCTGTTAAAACAAAAATAGCTCAGATGGAAATCGGCTGCTTCAAAAATCCGTCTAACCCCATTTCAAATCTGAACGACAGCAAAAGAGATGTCTTTTTTTAATTATTTTTTTTGTATGAAAATGCCAATTTTGTGAGACAAACCCAACCGTATATTTTAAATAAATAAAAAAATATTGTTATAATTATAAGATATTTTTTTAAATATATTTTTTATGATAATGGTGTGACTAGAATGGATAAACTTAAGAATGAGTATATCAGAGGATGTTTGAAAATAGCACCAGTAACAGATAACTTGAGAAGTAGTAGGTTAGCACGGTATGGGCATGTCATGAGGAGAGATGAAAACCATGTAACTAGAAAATGTTGTTGTTGAGTATGTTTGTGGACGGATATACAAGACAGGAGAGAGTGGAAAAAGAAAACATGTTGTGCCGACCCTACTTTGTTGGGATAAGGGAAAAGAAATAAAATTATTGTAAAATAATATAAAATTAATATTGTATTTATTTATAAAAAACTAACAACAAAAACACAACCAGATGTAGCTATAGATGATTTGAGGTAACTTGATTTAATAAATTACTAATTTTAATCAACTACATGTACATTCGTCAATTACGTCGGAAAAGAAAACATTTAAAGTATATAAACTCAGACCTATAATATTATTACAAAGAGAAAAATTTGAATATGTGTAAGAATGGAATGACTGATTCTAAAAATAATTTTACTTATAGATAGCTACGTTCTTTTTAGGTAACATAGCTGAGATTTAAATTAATTTTGACATTGTATTTGATATAATAATATTAATGATTACTTACAGTGTAGATAATTAAGCTTAAAAATCGTATACACTGAATTTATCGACATATTATTGAAACAAACGCGGCGCATCCCTACAACTTTCCGTAAGAGCTGCATGTAAAAGCGAGCACGAGATATTCTCAGTATCACTCCCACATTCAATGGCTCAGCAGCCAAGAACAATGGCGTCACGGCGGCTACGCGACCAGCCACTACCTGTTATCGTTATATTATATTATGTGGCTACTATAATGTAGTAGATAGTATTATCTGCTTTGCAGTTTTTTTTATTTATTTTTGGCAAACAATTTTCTAGTTCAGTGGTCTGAAAACCGTATGCACTCTTTCACTGTGGCTCTTCCAAAAGGTTTTAGTGCAGACACGGAATATCATCTATTTACTTGTCTTGTAAGACATAATTTCTTTTTGAAACTTTTTGAAACGCACAGTTAATCGTTCGAAAAGAAGACATGTAGTAAAGGCAAACTCGAGTGTCCTTTTTATCCTAATTATTTTCATGAAAATGTCTCTACTAAGCGTTAAGTTTAGAAAAAGGCTTTTTGTTTGTATTGTTTATATTTGGCTCTTTTGAATGATTACTTTGGCGACTAAATTTCTATATTATTAGCACCATTGTATAGTTGGTAATAATTTTACAAATATGGAGGCCAGTATTTAGGATCATTTATGAAATACATAAGATAATCAATAATGTTTTATTATTGAAATCCTAACTAATATAACAAATGCGAATGTGAGTTTGTTTGTCTGTAGCCCTTTCACATCTTAATCGATGTAATTTTGCATATACATACATTGTACACAGTCAAAGACATAGGATACCTTTTATTCTAAAACAAAATACTGATCCTGAGATGTGGGTCAAATTTATACTAACGCGAGTGAATTAACAGGTAAAAGCCAGTTTTATTATTTTAATTTTGTATTCATAGAAAAGCAACACGCTGTTTTACTAATAAAATTAAGTACAAAAATACAATTGCCCGATATATCCGCATAGTTACTCAAATTATGAAAAATGTTTACAAAATTCCGAGAAAGATTAAAAAATATTGGAAAATTTTCTAAGATTATAGATATTTACTAGCTGACCTAGCGGGCGTTGTCCTGCCTTGATAATAAAAAAAAATCCTAAAAGTCAACCGCAACGCCACCTACCGGGTCCATCAATCTAAACCATTCTCGGATCCACTGGAACACGCACACAAAGTTTTATTAAAATCGGTCCGGCCGTTTAGGAGGAGTTCAGTGACATACACACGCACAGAAGAAATTTATATATAAAGATATATTTTTAGTCGACACTGACCAATGGTTCTTTTGTTGTATGATATCAAGAAAATTGTTTAATATAAACTAAATGATTAACATACATAACTTGATAATGTAGACTACAAAGATGCGTTGAAAATCTAAATACATTTATTTTCCTTCATTTGTTTACTGAATTTATATCAACATTTGAGTAATAAATACGCAGCTAAAATTACTTTATAAGGTTACATTGAACTAAAATTAACTAAGAATTGTAATTGGTTTTTGGTTTCATTATAACAATTATTTTTTAAAGAAAGCTTCTGCTTATAGAGGAATTTACAAACATACAACTAATTAACCCAAATCATTCATCATTACATTCAACAAATCATTACATCCCGACCCGAAAAGAATAAGTTAAACAAGACCGTATGCGGCGGCAGTAGTAAGATTTGTAGCAAATCTTCATCACACATCAGGCGGTGTGTTCTATTGTTTTCCTTTAATAGTTATTTTCAAAAAATAATATTAAAAATACAAATGCTTAAAATTATTTTGAATATGCGTTTCAATAACGCAGTAATTTAGTTCAGAACTCATTACATATTGACGTTAACACAGCCTAATAGGAGCTGTCAATGGTTTATAAGTGTAATCGATACACCTAAAAGCCACCCGTCTTTATAAACATAGCTTGTTAGTGCCTTAGGATATATCGTCGCTGAACATCAGATGAAATTTGTTCACACGCAAGCATAAAAAGTTACCAAAATACGAGCTACGGACGAGTTGTTATTTTCTATTTCAAAATGTTTGTAGTAAGAATTAACTTAGTGAATCCGTTTCTGAAGCGAATAGTTCGAAATAAATATTAATGAGGTAAGTGCATCAATCAGTCTTTTTCTGTGTACTGTATACGGTATTTATGTATAATAAATATACAGTTCTTTCAGGGTTAATTCCGTCAAAACCACTGAAAATATCGTTATAGGAATATAACCATTCGATAACGATTTTTTCTTAAAAGCTCAAGGCTTTTTTGGATTTGATTGATCCTTTGTCATTTTTTTAAATTCCACACGAAGCGGACGAGAGTTAGTCTCGGAGAATGAGAGAACTGTAGATCCGTATTCTTCGACGTATTAATAGGTTTTAACACGGAGTAACAGAAAGAATTCGAGGATGTTATAAAATTATGTGCAACGATCTGGGTCCAAATACTCCTTACGATAAATCGTAAACTATATTCAACTTGAAATCTATCACTAAGCAACCATAGATATCTGCATCCTATATGTGCATTGTGGGAAATTAGGATAACTTCAAAAGGCATCATAGCGTCGCCTTTCTTACGACCTTATTTCTATTAATTTTCAAATCTATAATTTTATAGGTATTTGCTCAACTCCGATGGTATAGTTGAAATTGAGTTAATTGTTAATAGTATTATAGATACCAATTTTTTTTTATTGTATAAAAAAAATCATGTTTCTCAAACTTCATTCGAATGTTTAGATTTTGTAGTTTCAAGATCCATTATTAATAAAATTGAGCTGAATAAATTTAAGCGAATTTGTAAACATAAATTTAGTTTATACAGAAGCCCAGAGCCTATGTAATTTGAATAGATCAAACATAATATTTATGGTAGTTTTTCAATACGTTTTAGATCTTTGTGCTTTAACCACAATCTCGTGTGATGTTGTTTAAATTTGGCGGTAAATGATTACACACTAGATACATACGCACTATCTCTTTGGATGATTAGAGCTAGCCAATGCTATACGACTGTCCTATAGTTACACATTACCGAAAGCTTTGTCTTATTACATGATTCGAACTGCAGTGTACTGACACACTATCACTAAGAATCGCATAAAAATGCTAAATTGTCTGCACTGTCATCAAATTGTTTTATATTAGAATAGTAAAACATGTTTAAGGCTTGGCTATAGAATTACCAACGTAACCGCTTCTGTGCTCTGTTCCAAGTGGTTTAATCACGAACATACAATAACGTATAAGGCGTTCCAACATAATCCTTAAGAGTACGTAATCATCCAATATTTATTGGCCACGGCTAAAGAGCGCTTTCTTTTTGAGATTGATTAGAGGTAGTTTTAAGCTACAGTGACTATTTAACACCAAGTAGACTAAATGCCTGTACAACATCGTACTACAAAAAATAACATTCCATATACCTATGTATATAAAAGAATAACTGACTGACTGATGCACAGACCAAACAACGGGATCCAGGGCTGTGAAAATTTCTTTGCGGGTTTATTTTACATAGTAGGTGAGCACTAGGGAAGGAATATTCTTAATTCAACTCCTATATGTTACAGAATACGTATTATAGTCGGTCGGGCAGTCAGTCAGGAAGACATTTAACATTATGTAGACACTCTGACTATTTATCAAGGCAGAGCTTCGCCTTACAATAACTGCGACATCAAAGTGCAGTGCGTGCAAATCAAAGACATCTTGCCCTTTTATGTGACACACTGTGGAAGTCAAAGCAAGTACTATTTCCCCAAAATAATTTAATAACAAAAATAGTAATAACGATGAAATTATCATTATATAAGTAATACATCAACTCTATATAATCGTTCTTATTTATGTAAAGAATTGATGTATCTAATATGGCGGCGCTAGTGTTAATGTTCTGGTATCGTTACAGTTTCCCCTCTCGGATGTGTCGTAGGTCGTAGCGATACCGGACGTAGTCAATCTATACTAATATTATAAAGAGATAAAGTTTGTCAGTTAGTGACGTTGTGACGTTGTAGGGGGTAATCTCAGGAACTACTGGTCCGATTTGGAAAATTCTTTCAGTGTTATATAACTCATTTATCGGGGAAGGTTATACGCTAAGACTCATAAGATCGGAGCAGCAATGAAGAATGTTGCAAAATCTGCGTACATTTTCCTTTACAGAGCTTCCGCTGCGTCTTAGCCCAAAATAACCATTCCACGCGTACGAAGTCGCGGGCAGAAGTTATTAACTAATTATATTATCTATACTAATATCATAAAGAGTTAAAGTTTGTGAGGTTGTATGGGGTAATATCTGGGGAGTCGCAGAAAAAATGGTCGAACGAAAACGTTTCTTACGAAATAATTTTGATATTAAGATGGTAAAAAGGTATGATAGTTTATTGGAATTGGTCATTTATTTATCAGTCAGGCAATTATTCGTTTTATATGTATCATTACATATTATAAACCATACATCTCTACCGCGTCTTGGGGTCTAAGGGGTGTGGAATACCATCATAAGACTTGAGACACCCAAGCCAACCTCACCTGCACGTGGTGCACCCTGCTGAATAACAAACGAGGCAATGGCGAAAGCGGGGTAGTAAGGTTTTATATGACAGCGGCGACCGGCGATAGATAGTGCGTCACTCGGTGGTCGCCATTGTTTTTGGATTGCACTGTGCGTACCATCAGGCATATTGCAGTCATTTTGCCGTGCTACAATAAAAAAAAGCGCCTGTCTGACTGCCTGTTCGCGGTAAACAAAAAAACAACTGAACAGATTTTCATGCTGTTTTCACCAGCAGATAAAGTGATTCATGAAGAAGAAGTAGGTATATAATTTGTCAAGATTTATTTCATTATTAAGGCAGGATAACGTTCACCGGACCAGCGAGAATAAATATAAAATAAAAAGTCTAAAATGATAACTGTACAGAAAACGCGTGTGAAGCCGTGGGAAATAATAAAAATATAAAACAAAACTATAGATTGGATTTTCACTTAGCTAAGACATATAAAAGAGTTCTTTTTTCTCATCCAAATCATATTTAATTATATTCATTGTTCACGCCTATTAACCCATTAAGGCGGTGTATCCAGCAACACTTGAAAATCAAGTATCAACTCACAGAAATTATTCCGACGTCATTCTATTGGTTAATAATTCTCAATATTTTATTGGATAATACTTATTGTGCTAATAACAGCTTTATCATACACTAGCTGTGTCCACGGCTCTGTCCGCGTAAAACCTAATGTAAAAAAACAATGACTCATAAAATTTTCTAAATGTATTAAATGCATTTATTTATCAACTTTTTTCACAGACTTAGATCACGTCGTCGTTAAAATCACAATAACTTTTGATAGACTGAACCAATTTTAATGAAACTAAGTTTAAATGTTACTCGAGGACATGCTTTACGATTTAATCGATGTGCTTTAGCAGTGATTCGTCTTCAAATATACAGACACACACTTCTAAAAATGATTGAATTTTATTACTTATTTCAAGATACCTGTAATTTTTTTTTCACAAATATGTAAAAGTGTAGACATGTTTGATTTACTTTCTTATTATATGTATAGATTATTCGACTTAAGCTATAAAAACAATTTTTAACTTAGAATTTTTTTACATTGCCTAAAACGAAACAAAGTTATTTTTTAATAATTATTTTCGAAAAAATATTATAACACTAAGTCATCAAAGTGTAAAACTGCACAGTCCCATTTCTATTATATGCCTTAAAGCTAACGCGATTAATTTTTTCTCGTTGATTATAAAAAAGAAAGCTATATAATTTATTTACTTTCCAAAACCGTGAGAAATAGATCTCAAATGAACTTCCAGTCCCTGCGAGATGAACTAAGAGACCGAAAAAGCGTTTAACCGTAATGGAACAGTTATAAATTATTGTGCCGTGAAAATTACAAACTCAATGCAAAATTGAATGCTTTGAAGCCACTTTGCGAGGCCGATTCTGTTTGAAATAAATTAATTATGGCAATTTAACTCGATTTTCCATCGTCACTCGCAGCCGACACCGTTTAAATTACAATTTTGTAGTTTAACGTTGATTGTTGTACAGTTTACAGTTACAATAAGTTAAATATTTGATTTCGGATATGAAAATATATTCAGAATAATTCCGAAATTAATTTATATTCTGAACTGTTTAATATTTTAACGGTTTCTTAATCAATACTCTTAATAATAACTAGCCGTACCCGCGACTTCGTCCGTTTAAAAACAGTTTTTAATAAAGTCATCTGAATGTATTAAGTCCATTTAGTTATCTACTTAAAAGTAGAATTAAACAGTTATTAAACAGTTAAATAAATCTCGTACTTACACCGCGTCGTTATTAAAATTACAATTAATTTTCATAGACTGGACCGATTCTAATGAAAAAAAGACTAAGTCATTCTCGAGGCGAAAAAGCCCGTCATAGTGATTTTGCGGGTCGCGTTTCGGGATCAGCCTGTGCATATCCAACTATTCGCAGGCCGACATGACAGCGGCGACCGGTGATGGATACTGTGTCACTCGGTGGTCGCCATTGTTTTTGGATTGTACTGTGCTTACCGTCAGGCACAGTGCAGTCATTTTGCCGTGTTACTATAAAAAAATGCTTTATGATGTTATTGTGAACCTAATACTTTAGCAGTGATGTGTGTTCATACATATAGACGGACAGGCAGACATTTCTAATTTCTACTTTTATTATATGTATAGAAGATATCCACTACATAGGAACAGTTTTAAACTATTAGTAATCCTATATCTAGGAACAAATTTTATGAACAAATATGAATGAATACTTGAAACGATTTTAATAGATACAGAAAGTTCATTATCTCCAGAGTTGTTTTGCAATCAAAAACATTTATTAATAAGAAAAAAGCATGAAGATTGGAAATTTGTTTTTAGTTATTTTATTTGACAAAGAATTAATTACGCATGTATGTGGTACATTCTTTTTTTTTTGTTATTTTAATAACGTAGTCAACAAAGAAAAGCATTCCCTTCGCCGTAATATTCACTATGTAGATTCAATTAGCCACTGAAATACGTTTTCGGCGTTCTGTTTGTAATTACTGCGTATGCATAGTTCTTGTACACTTTTATACGTACTTATTTAGTTAATAATTTATTTAAACTGTTACTTACATAGTTCCTAATACGTTATAATAAGTAAGTATTTAAACCACATGAATAAGATGCCCTTTCAAACTAACCGAATGATGATTTCAATTATTTATGTACGGATTTTCAAATTAAAAATATTTTACTGAAAAAACAATTAATAATTCGAGGTTAAATAAAAATAGAATTAATTAAATATTTTATAACGAATTTCCTCTATTGATTGTATTAATCTTGAATATTGGATTATTACTTTTAACTGAAAAAAATAAAAATATAGGTCATAATACTCCTTACAAGTATATCTGTAACTATTTTAATCACCTAACCTCATACGAATATATATTAATATTTATTTACTTCAGAAACTATTCCATCGTACCGCAAATGTAAAAAAAAGAAAATGCGATACAATTTAAATATATTTGTACAGTATTTAAAAAATGAACTACATACCAGAAATACTTGAATAGAAAAGGACGTCTATATATATGTCAATACTCTCCGAATGAGTGGGCAGATCTCGTCCCCCTCCATCTGCGCGGGCGCTGTTTTTGTACACATTCACTGGGGTGACAAGCATTTTACTCGACAACAGTACATATTTCATTAATTCAAATATTGTCATGTAAATATACTTCGTTACTTATTGTGATAATTTTCATACAAACTCTTTAATATATATCTTTTTTTTTAATACATCAATATATTTATTACATTGCGTAAAGTATTTGAATTCATAAGGACAATATGTAATTGGTATAAGTAATTATGAAATAGAGAAGAGAAAAAATAAATACTCTAACGCATGGTCCCACTAAAGATCTCACACTTGTAAGTGGGAGTGTTGCATGCACTCACTCACACAGGCACTACGAAACCCTCAACACAGCCTCCTCGGTAGGCACGCACACAGCGACACTCCACCCTATCCGTACAAACACACGGTCACTCTCAGTTCACTAAGCGACCTCTCCTACTGCACTCACGCGCACTAAAAAAAGATAACGCGATCTATCGATCTTTTTTCAAATCCAAAAAACTATATCGCCTCATAGGCTTTTATAGTTGGTTAGACCAGACGTCTATAACCAAACGCGTCCTCGCCGACTATAAATTCTCCTTACAATATTTATGACAGCGTAATTAATTAAACATGTCATTTTGTTTATATAAATACTTATGTGTGATAATCAATTTAAATTATGTGCTTCGATCTCTTTTAATTTAATGTAAACAGATATATATCATTACACGTGACGTTTTTAAGCTGTTAACCCATCGTTTTGATACTATTTTGATTTATTATTAGTGTTTTAAACATGTTTCAATTTCGGTCTGTGTGGAATTGACGATACTTTGTGTACTTGACGCGGCGTTGGATGGACCATTTCGCTGACTCTCATACCATTATGGACCGCCACCAAAATGGTATGGATGTGTGGGTAGGTAAGGAACATATATTTTAATCGTGCTATTAATTAAAATAACCTCGTAATAATTAATTATAGCAAAAAAATCGCACTTTTATCAGAACTAGATTACAATTCTTTAGTTCGAAATTGATTGTCAGAGTCTTGAAATTAAAAAATCGGTAATAATTTTTATAAATTTACAATGTAAGTGTGCCATAAAGTAACTAATAACTAACGAAGAAGTTGTGTAATTTTATGACAGAACATTAAGTCTAATGATTTTTTTAATATAAATCATAATGTTTCATATTGTGTGTTACATGTTTTTCATTACAACTCTCATAAATACTTTTAAACTTCATAATATAAAGATAAACAATCGTGGTTTTTGAACTTATACTTCTTTTGGCGCGTTAGGGAAAAATGACGAGAGTAAATTTTTACGATGCGCGCGCACACGAAAAACCGACACCCTGAAGTTAGCTATAGTCAACTTTTTCTATTGTTAGTGTCGTTTCTTCTACAAACGTAGAATAAGGTGACAGATAAAATTGTTGAAAAGATTTTTATCTTGTTACACCAAAGAAGTATAACTTCTAACGCGTGTACATAAGTATACACACACTTTTTTAAATATAATATAATAATAAATACCGAAAAAATAAGTATAGTCAAATACATACATATCACTGCTTATAATTATATTTATGACATCCAGATTTATTAGTACATACCAATTATATCATCTGCCTAAAGAGGGAAACAGTAAATTCCAACTAGAATGCCAATTACTTATTTAAAAAACTATGTTATTGCTTATACAATACAAATACTATCGCTAGAAAACCCGTAACAGATTTTTTTTGTGACCGTTTTGTATTGTGCCATTTTGTTTTTTAGGTTATTCTATATTAGACTGCAAAATCGACAATTGAGGTTTAAAAAGTATATTGGTCACGCTTGACAAAGGCAAAACTGCCACTATAGGCAGAAGCCGTATGATTATAAAAACTATAGAATACAAATCTCATACAAGATAAATAAATATACTCCAGAGTTTTTGGCGGGATCTTGGTCTGTCACGTAGTGGATTTTATTTTTTATTCATAATCTTGTATTACTTGACTCTATATTGTTTAAAATTGGTGATGTTTTATGTAATATAGTTTGTTTATTTTGGATAAGTGAAGTGAATGGAAAATAATACCACGGAGCATGAATTCTGAGATGCCACAAATACTCCCAGGAAAGTTCTAACAAGATGGCCACCATCTTGTTAGTTCATTGAAATTATATCAAGAAACTTGTAATATTGATACTCACTTGCCAATGGCAGTAATAGTCTTAAAGATTGGTTGCCAAAAATAAATATATATATATATATATATATACATATACTCTAGGCATATTTCCAACCACTAATAAATTTACCTTTCCTCAACACACGCCTCTTTTTTCTACAATTTTTATGAAATTATTTTATTTAAATTCGATATCTAGTTAAAAAGATTTTGTACTTAGGTTACTTACTGATTTGAAGCGATCGACGCAGGTTCGAATCCTTGCGAATGAGTCCAAGCATTCCGTGAAGAAAAATAACGTGACGTAACCATAGCACGGCGGTAAGGCTTTTCCTAACAACAACCGTTAAGTTGAAAACCTATCTAAGCATCTACATCATCGTTTTTTAACATCATATGAAATTGTAGTCTAACGATAAAATCAATACAATATAAAAAAAAGTAAAAATATTTTTGTTGGTGTTTGAAAATATCTAGTAGTAGACTATGTAATCAACTTTAATATAGCTAAAATTGTTTAATTTTGTTCAGGGCAGGGTCGCGTCAATCAACTAGGCGGGCTATTTATCAACGGAAGGCCGTTACCAAACCACATCAGGTTGAAGATTGTAGAGATGGCCGCAGCGGGAGTACGACCATGCGTCATCTCGCGACAACTTCGTGTCTCACACGGCTGTGTCTCTAAAATACTTAACAGATATCAGGTGAGGTAGAGCTAAACCAAATAAATAAGATAATCAATCCTTCCTTAACCCCTCGGCTGTCTAAAGCCATAAAAATCTCCATACAAACAAATGTAGAGATATGTATGTAGACTGTTGGCAGGGTAAGTTGTACAAAACCACCGTATTTATCGCAGAATTTGATTAACTAGAACAATAACAAATTATGTTCTTACTGTAAAATTATAATTTAAAAAATTCTCTATATATTAAAAAGAAATGATCCGCCATTTTGACATTTGGGTCTTAAAAAAATCAGCCGAAGGATTAATATTAATTTCGGAGTTTTTGGCGGGATTTTGGTCTGTCGTGTAGTGGATTTTATATTTTATTCATAATCTTGTACTACTTGACTCTATATTGTGTAAAATTGGTGGTGTTTTATTTAATATAGTTGGTTTATGTGCATAAGTGAAAAATAAGTGCATAAGTGGAAAATAATACCACGGACCATGAATTCTGAGATGCCACAAAAACTCCCTGGAAAGTTCTAACAAGATAGCCACCATCTTGTTAGTTCATTGAAATTATATCAAGAAACTTGTAATATCGATACTCACTTGACAATGGCAGTAATAGTCTACTAGAAGACTGGTTGCCAAAAATGGAATGGAAGAAGAACTTGTAATACTATTAACTACTCGACAATGGCAGTAATAAAGTAAAAGATTGGATGTCAAAAATAAAGTTTAAAAAAAAATCAATAAAAATGTACTGGCACCGGTATGTAAAATATCCTTGTTGTCATAGTAATGAAGCAACAACCTCGACCGTGGTTTAGTCCGGTGAAGCGGTGAAGCCCCATCGGTTAGTTTGTAAAAAAACCTCGACCGTGTTTTCCGAAATTGATTTAATTATTTTGTGCACTATTTAAACGTCACCGGCCACAAAACAGTAGTACTCCTGTGGCTATGTTCCACTCTGAACAGTGTAGTTAGATTAGTTAGCAACACATATCTATTAGTTATAAAGGCGTTCTATCTTAGACATGAAAAGACCTATTAAAATTGCATTTAGGATTACAAGCCATTGTACGATTGTACAATGTAATTGTACATATACATTGTACATAATAGGCTGCAGTAACCATATAACATAGCATAATAAAGCAAAGCATTATTGTATTTATATTATTTTTTCTAAGTAGTATAAAAATCTGAATAATTTTGGTGTGGCTACGTATCACGAAAAATGTTGAATCGATCTGATCTATGTAATAGTATTTTTATAACAATTACACTAAGTTGTATTTGAATCTTCTACAATTAGTTTTACATTAAAAAGCAGGAGTATTTCGGAAATAATATTTCTTAACAAATGTAAATAATATAAACAAACAAGCTTATCGAGATATACTCGTAGTCTTAAATATTGTACAATTAAAACTTTAATTTTAAAAGACAATTAAACTATAATTCACGCATTAATAGTCAGCTCGATTAATAATTTAAGTTCTTCTAAAGAGGTGTAATCGCAAATAAACGCTTTTAAACAATCTTGTAAAATAAAATAAAAACTACTAAGTTATGGCTACAGTTCTCGCCAAACTTTTTGACTGCTCGAAATGTAGTTGCACTTGAGGATAAATAAATGCCAATTTAGATTTCTATAAAAATATTTTAAATTCATGCATCAATAGTCAGCCCGATTAATGATTTAAGTTTTTCTAAAGAGGTGTAATCGTAAATAAACGCTTTTAAACAATCTTGCGATAATAAATAAATAAATTCTATTTTTAAAATTTATTGTATTCTACGTACAGTGTCACAAAAAAGTGCGAAACGTATAAATAAATAACATAGACTACCCACGCGTGCACGGCTCGTCGATCGGTAAACAATCGCTATTGATTCTCTGACTAGCGGAGCCTGAAGGTTCGTTTTCACCATAACACCTATAGGTGCCACAACATACTATAATAATGGCGATTGTTTCGTCCAGGAAGCGTTTCTCCACGCTCCGTCACTGTAGGGTACGACCTCTACCACTACCTGTTTATAAGCTCTATTGTGAGAAACTGGTGAATTTTCGAGAAAAGTGAACTTTATTTATTTGATAGATTCTATCTAATAACTGGGAAGTATTGTCGTAAAATGCTTATGGATTTCTCTTGTTTTCTTTGTTCTTTCGAGCGGAGACATGACCTGTGTTATCAGAAGTCTTTTGAAGAAGCTCCAGAGCTCGCATTTTCGAGACCCGTTGGAAAGTTAAAAAAAAATGGAATCAAACATTATCTATTTGTCATTTTTTAATTCAGGAAAATATAGTTCCTTGTGTCAAAAAGTATATTTACAAATCTACTTCAGATATAGAGATTTTAACGGGTATATATGGTCAGACTACATTGGAAATTGAGCTACCTTTTTCGGTGTAATAGATAACGTGATGTCGATATTTTAGGGCCCCATCAAGAATGGGGCTTGGGCTCGTGCTCCATGTTCGTTTATGGAGACATGTGGTCCTGATGGCATCCAACCTGTAGTCCTTAACCGCTTATATCGTTTGTCATATCTCTCTGGTGTTGTGCCCCATATTTGAAAGGAGACTAATGTGCAACCAGTTCCCAAAAAAGGGGACCATTCAGATCCCAACAACTATCGCCCAATCGCTCCAACCTCAGTGTTATTCAAAGTCATGGAACGGATCATAAATATACAACTTATCCGGTACCTAGAAGATCACTCCTTAATTAATCAACGGGTGACCTTTTAGCGTACATGCTGTATCGCTGGGGAGAGACAGTTGATAAACATGCCGAAGCTATGGCAATTAGCCTCGATATAGCTAAGGCATTTGATAGGGTTTGGCATCGAGGTATTCTATCTAAACTTGAGGTATACGGTCTCCGCGACAACCTATGTAGATGGATCTCAAGCTTTCTGCGTGAACGCAGAATACGTGTCCTCGTTAATCGACACAGCTCGCAGTTCATGAAAGTACATATCATTAATATGCATTAGAAACAGGGTTGGTCAAAGTACAGAGCCTTGAGGAACTCCTGCATTAACTTTCATGAACTGCGAGCTGTGTCGATTAACGAGGACACGTATTCTGTCATGGTAAATTTTGTAGCAGGCCCACCCACGGCTAGTCGTGGTGAAACTGAGAGAATGCGGGCTGATCTTGTCAGTGAGTTCAACCGCTCCTTGGAACTTGTATCTCTATGAGGAGCAAGTAACTTGGTTGAGTACAATTCCAAATAAACACAGATTTGCGTGTTCTCTTGTTAAAAATTCCGGTTTTCTCCTCTTCTCACTCTTCAGAACGGCTCACTTGCAAAACGTGACAGCCTATGCATCCTAGGGATCAACATCCGAAGCGACCTCAACCTCAGGGACCACATTGGGAGTGTTATTTCTGCAACATCTAAGAGATTGGGCACCCTGAATAGAGTGAGATGGTTTTTCAAGCCCGGCCAACTATTCTTTACCTAAGGATCAACATCCGAAGCGACATCAACCTCAGGGACCACATTGGGAGTGTTATCTCTGCAACATCTAAGAGATTGGGCACCCTGAATAGAGTGAGATGGTTTTTCAAGCACGGCCAACTATTCTTTACCTAAGGATCAACATCCGAAGCGACATCAACCTCAGGGACCACATTGGGAGTGTTATCTCTGCAACATCTAAGAGATTGGGCACCCTGAATAGAGTGAGATGGTTTTTCAAGCACGGCCAACTATTCTTTACCTAAGGATCAACATCCGAAGCGACATCAACCTCAGGGACCACATTGGGAGTGTTATCTCTGCAACATCTAAGAGATTGGGCACCCTGAATAGAGTGAGATGGTTTTTCAAGCACGGCCAACTATTCCTTCTCTATAAAGCACAAGTAAGGCCGTGCATGGAATACTGTTCGCATCTCTGGGATGGCTCCGCCCAATACCTCCTTGATGCTCTAGACAGGTTGCAGCGATGGGCTGTCCATATTGTGAATGATTCAAACATTACCAACAACCTGGAACCGCTTCGGTTGCAAAGGAACATCACCTCATTGAGCATGTTTTATCGTCTGTATCATGGCGAGTGTTCTGAAGAGTTATTTAACCTCGTTCCATCTTGTCCTTTCGACTACAGAACTACACGGGCGGGTACGCGTCTCCACAGATTCACCGTAGCAACCATCCTTATCTTCATCCATCTTATCATCTCCATTCTTATCTTTGTCGTACTGTGAATGTATGTATGTATGTATGTGTGAATTGCCTCCCATCCAGTGTGTTCCCTTCTTCTTATGTCATGGGGTCCTTCAACGAGGCGTGAAGATGCACATGTGCAGGTCGGCATGACAGCGACGACTGCCGTTATTAGTTAACACCGACAGTCGCCGTTATTTATGGACTATACTGTACTTTCCATCAGGTACCGTGCAAATAAAATAAAAAAAGCATTTATACCTACTACGAGACTTTGTATACCAAATAATTTATCAGTATTCTCAAATATATATATATACTTGTTAATTGTTCACATATTCATCCACCCTATAATAATAAGTCTTTATACATCAAAATCCGCTTGACATGGTGTTTAACTTACTATACGGCAAATCGATAATCCGTCAAATAGTTTTTGCGTGAACCCCGTACAAATGACAGCCAGATAGAGTTTTTTTTTTTTAAACTACGAAAATGTGTTCTGTCTTCGATTCTAAGTCCCACTAAAGTATTTTTTCTTTAAATATTTAATGTACAGTTTTCGTCTCGTGATCCCTTTTATTATATGTATAAAATTTAATAAATATAAGAAGTTTCACTTCCTCCGCGTATACACACTGATACACGGAATATTTTTTTATTATATACTGGAAGGACCAAACCGACAATCGTAAATGATTTTTATTGGACTTGTGTTATTTAATATAACTATGGAACATTAATTTCGTTTTAAATTAATTACACTATTTTACATATATCGTTAACGAATAATTATTTGCTGTTTAAACAGATTTCACAAATTTTCTTTTCGGCTAAACGTAATCTTTATACATCATTGTTACATGACGATAAATCAGCAAATTAAGCAGTATCATAATAATTAAAACTTGAATAAATAGTAAAATCAGTAATATCGTAAATTAAATTGAAACAACATTAGGCAAATTTTTATTTAACATATTGTGTTTGAATACTTTTGAAAATATGAGAATTTATTTCAACACAAAGTTTAGTAATGCTTTTTAGTGATTATATAAATTAATATATTTAAATTAACTATAAAACTCACAAAATATCATATTGACTTCTTTTTTTAAACATAGGTAGTAATTTTTTTGTAAATTTCCATTTGGCTAAAAGTTCTTCTCGATGGAAAAACAGGCTTTGTAGATTTCGGGTTCGATTGTAGTCAGTCAGTTTACTAGAAGATTTACATTCTTGTAATAGAACTAGCGGTCCTCGCGGACGTTGTCCTGCCTTGATAATACAAAAAAAATCTTATATTCGACTGCAGCGCCACCTACCGTGTGCAATTGTGAATCTAAACCATTCTCGGATCCACTCGAACACGCGCACAAAATTCCATCGAAATCGGTCCAACCGTTTAGGAAGAGTTCAGTGACAAACACACGTACAGAATAAGCTTATATATAAAGAAGATAAAATTATAGATTCGCAATTTTGTATACTTTTACTTTCATAATCTTTTTTACAAATACATAGAATATGTCTTTCTTTTAATTATTAATTACAAACGGCAAAAACGGTTTTAACAGGCTTCAACTATTGTTTAAATTGTTAACTTGTTGCTTAAGGTAACTAGATGTGCCCGCGACTTCGTCTGCGTGGAAGCTTATGTAAAAAAAACAGTGATTAATAAAATTATCAGAATATATTTTTTCCATATACTTGTCTACTAATCTCTCGTACTTACGCCGCGTCGTCATTAAAACTACAATAACTTTTGATAGAATGGACCGATTTTAGTGAAAGAAACACTACGCTACTCCCGAGGATATGTGAACCCAGTACTTTAGCAGTGATGCGTGTTCATACAACCAGACAGACAGACATTTCTAAAAATGATTGAAATGTATTCTATTACTTATTCCTAAACACCTGCAACAATTTTTTTCACGAATATCGAAAATGTACAGACACATTCGATTTACATTCTTATTATATCTATAGATGAACGATGTTAACGTCTACGTCCGGTACCGTGACACACCCGAGAGGCGAGACTACAACGCCACCCGGGGAACCACTATTGACCTGCGATACCGCGCTATTGACTCTATCAGGGTGTTACTAATGACCTCGAACGCTATTGGTGGAAGTTATCGGCTGTTCATTATTCATTCCGGTGTGCGACTACATTGGGGGCATATAAAGGCTGTCGCTGATCTGGGCGCACTCCTATGTGGAAGTTATTGTAAGGCGAAGCTCTGGCCAAATGAATAGTGACAGTATCAACGAAGTGTTTATTGGCAATCCTGACTGTATCGACCCTATACGTGATTAGTGTAACAACGATTTATTATTTTATTTGTAACGTCCAGAAAACTATGATTCTATATTTTGCCCGTTATATTATAGTTAATAGGTACTAGTCGGCGCCAGCGACTTCGTTCTTATGACAACAATTTTGCCTATCGTTTCGTAGGAACGACATGTTTTAAGTGGATTTAATTTCAACTATATTTTAATTTCTTAATTACATCTTTATCATTCATACCTAACCTAACCTACCGATTCACGGATTAAGTTAGTTTTTTTTTAATTTTACCATTACTGTGTGACTGTTATGAAAAAGGGTAATCATATATAGCCTAATATTATCTGACATTAAAATAATAAGCAAAGTTCAACCGTTTCAGAGATTAACCTGGACTAACAACAACACTAATTCAAAATTAATGATACAAAACAAAATAGTGAATTAAGCCATTCCCATGTATGAATCCCGTTAAATCAACCCTTCAGCCATCAAGGCTGAAAATTACAATTTAAAATAATAATCTATTTATTTTAAAAAAGTGGTTTTTAAAATATATAGATATATTTTAATTATTTTACTTCACATTTAACACGCTAATATATAATCCTGTTAATTTATAAAATTCCCATAAATTTTATATAACAATAAGGATTATCCCTATTCATCTATCAATCCATCTGCGGTCTGGACTCAGAAAAAAGTACAATGCTCAGAAAGCACTAGACACATGTTTTCTCAAATTAACTCTCATCATGAATTCTCATCATCTTATACACATAGATTATATAGAATAGTAGGATTAAGGAGGTTCTTTTTTTATATCAAAAGGAGCCAAACGAACATGTGGGTCACCTGATGTTAAGTGATCACCACCGTCCATAGATACTAGCAACACCAGGGGAGTCGCAAGTGCGTTGTCAGCCAGTATACGGGGGAGGGGGAGGGAAAGGAGAAAGAGGAAGGGAAAGGGGAAAAGGTGGTGGGACTCCGGCGCTCTCACTGACCGAACGAAACACAACAATGCAAGCTCTGTTACTTCACGTCGGTGTTCTGTGAGAGGGTGGTATTACCCCGGGCGAGATGACCCATTGATGCTGAAACTAGTAATAGCTACAGCGTGGCTCTACCACCTTCAAGTTTTTATAACACTGTAGATAACAAATTCTCAGTATTACTATATGAAAGTGTTTGTATATGACAAAGCTGGTCTGTTTTTTTTTTTTACTTCGATCTGACTACGCTATTGACCTAGCAAGGTCTTAACAGCTTCACCGGACTACTAAGGCGAGCACTTAAGGCACTCAGCCGATTTTATTTGACAACTAGCTCAAGGGTGCACGGCTCACCTAGGCTTGGGCTGGTGCCCGACTCATGCAATTCGCGACCTATCTGAGCTAACCTAAGCTAAGCTACATATTCATGCTTATATGAGTTATTGAAACATATATGTGTACCAAACGTACATACCTCAACAACTCTTATATGTATGTATTTTGTGTCGCATACTTTTTTCTAAACTAATTCAATTCGGTAAGGGAAAAGAATAAAAAGCGTGTGTGCGTGCACGTGTGTGTAGGTGATACATGTAATGTTGTGGCAGTGATGTAAGATTTTGTGTCACTGTATCGCGCGAGCAGCGTACTCAAGGGCTCCACGCCGAGGGAACGGACCTAGGCTTGAGCCGCTGCCGTAGCTTATCTGAATCTTTATCCTTTATCTTTATCCTTTCTCTAGACGATATCTCAGTCATTTGTTTAATGATGCGACAACAGTCTTCAGTTGCCCATCGTAAGGTCATTTTCTTAGCACGTTGTCTGATGATACAATATAATAATTTAAATAGGATCATCCAAAACTAAGGATGTACCAACTAAGTTCTTAACATATTTGCAATGGTCTTGAACATATCGGGTATAAGTGAATTACCATTCTGTCAATATATTATACTAATGAAAATGGAAAAGTGTGTAATGTTTTATACGATAGCTTTACGATACGAAAATAAAACAAAAGAGCATGAATCAAAACAAGCGTTGGCGTTAATTGGGATACCATTTCAGAATTCTATAATGGACAGTTAATAACTTGACATAGAAATGCTTTGACATACTATACAGCCGAGGAATTAAATTATGTTTGATTCAGTATAGAAATAATCCGAAAATCCATATCCCAAATTTAGCTCAATACGTCAAGTTTAAGCCATTTTAGTTACGTAAGTTGGGGTATAATTTAAGCGGCCATCGCTTTCAGAGGCCAGAGCCCCCTGGTAAATAACAAAATATGATGTACCTATATTAAATGGATCGGCTTTGAAATGAATATGTCTTAAACTAAAATATTTGTAGATAACACTTGAAACGACAAGAACATGTGTTTTTGTTTATTCCTTTTATTGTCATTTATTTACTTTTATATTGTCGATTTGTACCAATTTTCCATTATATGTAATTTAAGTATTTATATTTTAAGTATTTTTAATAATTCCTTTAACTTAGGAGACCGGATCAATAAGACCCGGCGTAATTGGCGGTTCGAAACCAAGAGTGGCTACACCAGAAGTAGAGTCGAGAATTGAAGAACTCAAGCGCCAAAACCCCGGTATATTTTCTTGGGAAATTCGTGAAAAATTAATAAAGGTAAAGGTTATTCAATTAATCCTTTGAAAATAACAGTCTCTATTTCCTTTACAAGAAAGACATCTGACTAATTTGATGTTAATAATCTATACAATTATATTGAAGAGTTACTGACTGCTATATCATCACCCAGCTCAAAGAACTGATGCTATGGTCGTCACAATTTGCATACGAGTTCTTTTTACACTGTAGGTGAAGGGACATCCAAGTTTTACGTAAGCACCGAATGGGGGTGGGGGGTCGTTGATTTGCTTATTTTTGATGACATATCCCCATATGTCTGGGTGGTGATTACGTCAGCAATATTTGTTTATTTAACCAGAACAGATTTAAAAATACTTATATAAATGTTGACGTAAGCATAGGGGGAGGAGTAAGAGCATTGCTTACTTTTGCTGACCAGGGGGAGGGGGTGGGCCGAAATTACAAAAACTCTGCTTACGTAATCAAAATATCCTTTATTCAATTTAGGCCCTGAAAAGGTGCTTATGAACGTCAAAGCTACCACCGGTTCGGAAAACAACCCATTCATCGAGAAGAACCGGCAAGTAACTCGTTCTGGTTTATCTTATCATGTAATATATTTTTACATGTTGTAATACTTGAACGACCCCTGAACACTTTTACTTTAACTTTTATAAATTCAAACCCTGAAGTGGTAATACGCGGATGAAAGAATACATGAAAATCCCTCAGTTTTCCGTCACTCGTTTATTCTTTTGCATGTATAGATGTATGTAGACATAAAATAAAGAATCGTTAACAGTGACTGCATAGAAATCGCCGGAAAATGCTAGTCATATTTCAGGCAACTAACAATATTTTGATTGCGATTATTGTAGTTATACTTCTTTTGGCGCGTTAGGGAAAAATGATGAGAGTAATTTTTTACGATGCGTGCGCACACCGTCACGAAAAACCGACACCCTGAAGTTAGCTATAGTCAACTTTTATACTGTTAGTGTCGTTTTTTCTACAAAAGTATAATAAGGCGAAAGAATAAAAGAAAAAAAAATTGAAAAGATTTTTATCTCATTACGCCAAAGTATAACTTCTAACGCGTGTACATAAGTACACACACCCTTTTTTTAGATAACCGACTATTTAAACTATATTAAGTATAGAACTATATAAAGTATATTAAAATATTTTTAACGCATCTGTAGATTACCTGTAAGTTTCAGTAAGAATAATCATGTTTTATATGGTTTCAGGAAGGAGTAACAGACCCTCCCAGCATTTCCTCTATATCCAGACTTCTACGTGGTGGTGCCAGAGATACTGATGGCAAGAAAGATTACAGCATAGACGGCATACTTGGAGGTTAGATTTACAATATTATTCATTTACAATTTACATGCTTGTATATAAGTTATTTTCCCTACTTTTTTTTCCCTACAAAATAGGTTAAAACAAACCTTTTGTTCAACAGGAATTCAAGTTATTAAGTTATAATAAAACTGAACTTGTTAGAAGGCTATTAGGTATAACATTTCAAAATATAAACATATTTTAATGTCAAAACATATATACGATGATAACAAACGTATATATAAGAGAGTTTTTGCCGGAATTTTGGTATGTCATGTAGTGGATTTTATTTGTTATTCATAATCTTGTGTTAATTGACTCTATATTGTGTAAAATAGGTGGTGTTTTATGTAAAATAGTTTATTTATTGTGCATAAGTGAAGTGAATGACAAATAATGCCACGGACCATGAATTCTGAGAAGCCACAAAAACTCCATGGAAAGTTCTAACAAGATGTCCACCATCTTTCATGAAATTATCTATATTAATACGTGAAGCCTAATCTTTGTATCCCTTTTTAACGGAATTGGGCGAACGGATGAACGTGAAATTTGGCATAGTTAAAGTTTATATGGAGAAGTGCAGAAAGCTATTTATTTTATATAAAATGCATTAGAAGTACATTAAATTAATTAAAATATGCATTACTCACACTACTGCTTCAATTTTACACGACATATACACACATGTAAATAAAAAAGACATTTTGACATCTGTCAATAAAGGACTTCAAAAAAGGTTGTGAAGGAGGTTGCTATGCTCGACTGTATGTATTGTTGTACTCTTACGTTCTAATTACCTTTTTCATTCTACATTCAACAATGATATTAACCCTAATAAAATTCAAACTTAAAAAAATCAATGAACTATTGTCGAATGTCGACCTCTGGGCGCCCACTAGTATCAAGAAACTTGTAATATCGATACTCACTTGACAATGGCAGTAACAGTCTACTAGAAGACTGGTTGCCAAAAATGGAATGGACGAAGAACTTGTAATACTATTAATTACTCGACAATGGTATTAATAATCTAAAAGATTGGTTGTCAAAAATTAAAAAAAAATGTATATAATTCGTGAGCAAACCACAACTAACCAAAACTCACAATTTTTTATCTACATATATGTAGATTATTTTACAACCTTTAAAAGTATCTATAAAAAATAAAGCTTACTTCCGATGATCATTTATAATCGCACCGATCGATCGTGTGAGTCTTACACGAGCAATTTATACATAGATATGTATACAATATATACCGAATGTTTATTTCGCAACACTAATAGGCGCAACCTGTCAAAGCTTTCTCACGAGCCGTTGGAAAAAAAATCAATTTCCGCACACAAATCTCACGTAGTCATTGTTGCCGTTTGAATTATTAGAGTTTGTTCTCGACGCCACAAAGGGCGGTTCGAGTTTTGAGCGAAAGGCGAAAGACTCCGACAAAGTCGGCCGAAGTCACCCGCCGCGTGGTTCAAAAGTGCTGAAATCGAGTACAATCCACATGACATGTTTTGGTTGTATTATCATTGTTGTTACTCTATTTTAAGTTCAAGTTAAGTGTTCTTAGAATTTCGTCGAACCTGTTCCCGTTTGTCGGAATATTCCATATTGTTACGTCACGTCATGTTTTACGTATACTTTTTTGTAGTAAGCCTTTTCATTGATTACCTATTGCGAATTGCAAGACGTTGCACATTATTGCATGCAAGGCTGAGAGCACGCGGGGGCACGCAGTGTCCTTAAAGGTGATTTCAAAAGTATCGAAAAAACCTGAAAAAAATGAAAGAGTTTCAAATTCTAATGTATCTCTCTTGAACAGGTACCGCCTAGGACAATGGTTTTTCTCTGTAATGTCGTAAAAATATTATAGAATTACAATTTTCGAAAATTAGCGTGCCCCCAAAGACGTGGCAAAAAAGGGCTCATTAAACATACTAGTGGGCGCCCAGTGGTCGACAATCGACCATAGTTCATTGATTTTTTAAAGTTTGAACTTTATTAGGGTTCTTTTGTCAACTTACTTCTATAATCAAAGGTTTTTATCATGGTTACTCAGTTATTATAATAATAGTTGTATGTTATAATATCATTGTTGAATGTAGAATGAAAAAGGGTAATTGGAACGTAAGAGTAAAATAATACATACAGTCGAGCATAGCAACCTACTTCACAACCTTTTTTGAAGTTCTTTATTGACGGATGTCAAAATGACTTTTTTATTTACATGTGTGTATATGTTGTGTACAATTGAAGCAGTAGTGTGAGTAATGCATATTTTTATTAATTTAATGTACTTCTAATGCATTTTATATTAAATTTTGCACCTCTCCTCCATATAAACTTTAACTATGCCAAGTTTCACGTTCATCCATTCGCGCATTTCTCTCAAAAAGGGATACAAAGTTTAGGCTTCACGTATTAATATATATGATTAATGAAACTGAAGTGTCTGTTATTTGTCCAGGCTAATTTAGAAACGGATGTACTATTTTTATCAAGACTAACTGTAATTTCCGTAAAAGTGAAGAAGTAGTTATAAAATCTAACAGACTTCATTTAAAATCGGTAAAACGACTATAGGGGTTAAACGGTACTAACATGGTTACAGTTAATAAAACAAGGCGGCCAATAACTAATGCAGACAACAAATATATGTAGATTCCATAAAACAACAAAACTACCTATTTTCACGAGAATGAAGTTATAGGTATCAACCAGTTAAAATTAAATTGTAGAGTACACAAAAATAGAATAGGCATTACCTTAATTTTATCTACAGTAGTATATGTTAACGATTAAATTCCATAGTCCAGAAGTATATATTGAAATTATTCAAAAATGTACAATTACTTTGTACAAATCAAGTAATACAATTAAAAAACATACAAATAGGAAAATAAAATTGATTAATTTTTGTGTATTGTAAATTCTATGTGTTGTTATTTAGTTTGAATCGAGCGAAAGCGAATCTTTAATACACTTTAAAACATAAAGGAAGTATCTAATCTTAGTTGAACAACTAATAATGAATTCAAGAGCTCTTTAAAAATAACTGATATCGTGTCTTTTTTTTTCGAACTGACTACGCTATTGACCAAGCGAGGTCTTAACAGCTTCACCGGACTACTAAGGCGAGCGCTTAAGGCACTCAGCCGATTTTATTTTGACAACTAGCTCAAGGGTGCGCGGCACACCTCGACTTTGACTGTTGCCTGATACATGCAATTCGCGACCTATCTGAGCTAACCTAAGCTAAGCTAATTATTCATATATATATGAGTTGTTGAAACATATATGTGTACCAAGCATACATACCTCAACAACTCTTATATATATTTCGTATCGGATAATATTCTAAACTATTTCAGTTTGATAAGGGAAAAAAAATAAAACCCTTCCACTTGCATGTGTAAGCGTGTATGCGTGCACGTGTGTGGAGGTGATATGTGTAATGTTGTCGCAGTGATGTAAGATTTTGTGTCACTGTATCGCGCGAGCAGCGTACTCAAGGGCTCCACGCCGAGGGAACGGACCTAGGCTTGAGCTGCTGCCGAACTGATATCGTGTCATTTTATCATTAATGTTAGAATTACAATCATAAGGCTTCGTTAGCAGTAGTTACGTAGTTTTAAAATTCTTAAATGTTCTAAGTGCGTTAAATACTGTAAATAATAATGCGTATGTTTTTCTCGAACTGACTACGCTATTGACCCGGCAGGGTCTTCACAGCTTCACCGGACTACGAATGCGTATGTAATTTAATGACAATGGTTGACAATATCTTCAACGATTGACAAAAAAATATAAAATAAGTATGGAGCAGAATTTCACACACGTCTATTTAATGTGAGCATAGGTTATTTTGTGATAACCGTATATATATATATATATTACAAATATAGATATTTATCACCCAGACACAGAATTGCTAATTGTGTTTGTCACTCAAAAGTTACTTATGCTCCATGACCTCTCGACTCAGTGATAATAAAACCATTTACAAATTAGTTTTCGAAAATTCGCTTTGGAATAGGTTGATTTTTAAAATATTATTTACCTACTTTCAATTGCCAAAAGTAATTAGTTAATCTTTTTGAGGAAGTCAATAAATAAACCCAAAGTATTCGAGCGTCCGATTTACACGGACCATGAAATTCCAAAACTAAACGTTCTACACATCAAGAGAGACCTAGAAAGATTGCCTTACTTTCACGTCATGAGAATAAAACAAAGGTATGTGTGATAAAATCTCTCATATTTGATTAATATCTACGGTCATTAGAATCAACTAATGTCGCGAAGGAGGCGGCCGCCTTCGCCCGCGCCCGCGGCGGTTAGGTGATTATAGAACCTCCGCGTTGCGACCACAACGACGCGTGTTGAAACATGGAACACATCCAGTTCATATGGCTTTATAATTTATACGAATAGTACTTGATTGCTGAACCACGTCGTAGTATTTACTTTATTAATAGACTAGCTGTGCCCGAGACTTCGTCCACGAGTAACCTTATGTATTTTTTTAAATGTAATAAGTGGCAAACGAACAGGTGGGTCAGCTGATGTTAAGTTATCACCAACGTCCATGGACACAAACAACACCAGAGGAATCGCAAGTGCGTTTACCACCCTTTGGGGGGAAGTGTTAGGGGAGGGAGTGGGAGAGGAGCGAGAAGAGGGGAGGGTAGGTGGGCCTCCGGCGCTCTCACTGACCGATCGAAACGCAACAATACAAGCACTGTTACTTCACGTCGGTTTTCTGCGAGAGGGTGGTACTGCCCCGGACGAGCCAACCTATCCATGCTGAAACCAGTAATAGTTTCAACGTGGCTCTACCACTATTAAAAATTACCTTAAGTATTGGTAGGTCTCCTCTCCCCCTTGGGAAGGGCCCAAAACACAGGGTGGCAATGCTCTTGCGACTCCGCTGGTGTTACAAGTGTCTATGGGCGGTGGTGATCACTTAACATCAGTGGACCAACATGTTCGTTTGCCTCATAAAATAAAATAAAAATAAAACACTTATTAATAAAATTATCTGAATGTATCAAGTCCATTTACTTATCTACTTATCTCTCGTACTTAAGTCGCATCGTCATTAAAATTACAATAACTTTTGATAGAGTCCACCGATTGTAATAAAACAAAAGCTAAATGTTAGTCGAGAACATGCTCGATGATCTTCTCGAGGAAGTTTATATCGTAAATCAGTACTTTAGAAGTGATGCATCTCCAAACAAAGAGACAGAAACCAAAAAAAAGACAAGAAAGACGGACATTTAAAAAAATGATTGAAATTTATCTTATTACTTATTCCTACATATCTCCAACAATTTTTTCTCAAAAATCGTAAAAAGTACCGATAATTTAGACTTCGTGGGTTAAAAAAGCAAAAGGAACGTTCATTTCGTCATTAACATCCAATATACAGTATACTTATAATGTACTTACCTGCATTCCACTATCACTTGATAATAGAATGGATACTATTAAAAAATATAGATATATGTCAAACTTGTTTATTTTGGTATTTTCATTCCATTTTTAAAAGTGATACCTTAAAACAGAGAATTTTGTGTTGCAGCGACAAATTTTACTTATACCAATTTTTCAGTATAACTTATTTATTTATTCATACGCGAATCGTGTCAAATATATTCTATTCATAGCCTATTTATTACTTTTGTATTGTATTAAAAACAATATTATCTCAACACATCGTTCAATGAACGTCTTCGCAGACAAATACGTATCTTTCCGGAAATACGCCCGACAAAAAGAAGGCGTAGTTGATATATTGAATAGACTTTAACAAGCTAAACAAAATAATAATTCTATATTTTATAAAGACGATATCTGAAACGTCTTTAGATATATTCAATACAAAATAATACCAGAAAATTAAGACTATGCATACTTACTTGTTTTTAACACAATTATTGAATATTTTATGTCCAATATTCACGAAATCAAGAATAAGATAATAACAAAAATGAAGACTCAGAGTTAATACACGTTACATTCTAAAGAATCCTTATTTCAATAATAATATATGTAACTTATTTTTGTGTTATTATATTGTTGTTGAACAAATTTATTTTTATTTAAAAAAGATTTCATTATTTATTAAACAAATAGTTTCTCTAAATAAGGTGATAAATCCAAAAAAGTGATCCTACCAATATATTAAACATTTAAATTCCAAACTAAACAGGCCATTAAAAAAGTACAAGTATGGCAAATAACAACGCCCAAATATCTCAAACGTGCTAATCCGGCCATCTGTTAGCATCAAAACTAACCGCTGAAACAAAGGCAGACCCGACCGTTTTAATGAGCCCAGATTATGAAGGTGTTAAACCTCCGGCGCGCGGCCGCTCTTTCAACTTCCAAATTATGACTTTTGAGAGGTGCCGACCGTCTTCACGGGGTTACGTTTCGGCAATCGCCAATGTTTCTCTCACCCTCTCCCACATACGTTTCGCCCATAAACCTCTCGTCTTTCTTTGGGACATAAAACCCCCATAGTTTTGCTTTAATGCTCGGAAATGAAAGCAATGAAAGAGATCGCAGTGAACTTTACGACGAGGCAGTAAAGATTGGAATCGTTCGGATATATTTTTGTATTTTCGATTTGTATTTAAACTCATACGTTATGATCAGGAGTTGGGCACAAAAAAGATTAAATAAATCTGTCTCTGTCTCGCGAGCCTGCGAGGGAATTTGAGCAATGTAAATCATTTTATTACAATGACTTGTTTTTTTTTTATATTCGTGTCGTACGCAACTTTTGTGGTTAGATATGTTCCCCTGAGGTTTTTTGATATCTCATCATTAATATTTCACGAATGTGTGAGCTAAATAATTAAAGATTTTTTATTTAATATTTTGAAAGATTGTTTTTTTTTACATTTATTATTTTACGTGTGATTAGGATTTTTATTCACTATACTTGCTGTGCCCGCGACTCCGTCTGTATCGGCTGAGTGCCTTAAGCGCTCGTCTTAGTAGTCCGGTGAAGCTGTTAAGACCTTGCTAGGTCAATATTGTAGCGTAAAAAAAACTCCGTCTGCGTTGAACCTAATATAAAAAAACAGTTACTAATAAAAACTTCTGAATGTATGAAGTCCATTTACTTACCTACTTTTCTCACATACTTAAGTCGCGTCGTCATTAAAATTACAATAACTTTTGATAGAGAGGACCGATTTTAATGAAACCAAGACTAAATTATTCTCGAAGATATGTTTTATAAATTTCTTATAATGTGGTTTTATTGTGAACCTAGTACTTTAGTAGTGATGCGTGTCCATACAAACAAGCAGACAGATAGACAGACATTTCTAAAAATGAGTGAAATGTATTTTATTATATATTCCTAGACACCTGCATCATTTTTTTTAAACGTTTTAAACGTTCGATTTAAATTCTTATTATATGTATAGATAAAAATAATCTTATAAAATATGTTTATAATTTCTAACATACGCATAAGTATAAATAGTCTTTAGACTTCACTCATAGTTAATATGACTACAGTCCATAAATATTATTCTATTTTATATTTATTTGTAGAACCTGTGGTTATTATAGGTTGTGTTTTATTGTTATACCTGTTTACACAATAATTAAAGTGTACGAAGTCACGGACCGTTGATGGTATTTTTTTTTAACTTTAGTATATTAAAGATATACAATTTTTTTTCGGATCCTTGACAGGGTAAAAGTTTTAGTTTTCAAATCAACGAACTTTACCATGTTTTATAATTTCTCATTTTTATTTTTTAGTTCCTTACAACACTTTACTTAACGTCAGTCACATTTTAGTACGAGAATTGACTTAGAATTAAATCGATGTAAAAAGCACGCTTTCGTTTTACATGTCATAAATCCAGATCGCGACACACGATGTATTGAATGGTGCCAAAATGTCACCAGAACAGTAAAGAGGCCGACAAAGGTACCGCCGCGCTGGGTGTTCCTTATTCCGTGCCACGCTGAGCCCCCATTTTTTCATCTCATTCAATTTTGACTTCTTTCAAAAGGCTATTAATATAAGCCGCATTTTTTAAAATCAGTTTTAAGGCCAAAGCCGTATGTATTGTTGTTATTTTTTAATCTGTTTCCGTAGGATACCGCTACCGATTTATAAATGAGATCCCGAGACGCGAGTCGGACGGCTCTCGATTTAAGCGAATTAAAACATGATGTGGGTTTTCACAAAAAAACACTACGTTAATAAATAACGTGTGTTTCGTGAAAAAAAATAGATGAAGACAAATTACCTTAATATAATGTCAAATAAATTTCAAACTCGTGTCATGAACGACAGTTTATTTTGGAACCCACTTAAAAGCCATAATTCATTTTATATTTCTTATCTTTAAAGTTACTTACAACGAAAACCTCATAATACTTTTAAATTCCACCTAGTTTGTAATAATGAACAGTAATATTTTATATCTTAATCGTACTTGTACCGATGGGATTGTAAAGCCGTTATACTTAACATTAGAATCAATTAAATATTATTTCGTAGATTGTTCTAATAATTACATATTTTTAACTAACTAAGGCTATTGGCCTTATGTGTCTTCACAGCTACACCGAACTAATAGAGCGGACGCTTATGTCGTTCGGTCGCTTGGCAACGAGTTGTTACTTTAAAAAAAAATGTCATATGAGGTAATCGGACAGGTGGGGCACCTGATGTTAAGTGATCAACACCATCCATAGACACTTGCAACATCAGAGGAGACGCAAGTGAGAGAAGAGAGGGAAGGGTAGGTGGGCCTCCTGCGCTCTCACTGACCGAACGAAACGCAACAATGCAAGCACTGTTACTTCACGTCGGTTTTGAGAGGTTGGTACTAACCCCGGGCGAGCCGACCCATTCATGTTGAAACCAGTAATAGCTTCAGCGTGGCTCTTCCACCTACAACAATATGATGGTATGTCATTTTCTAAACTCGCATAACTATTACTACAACCTTCTAGTTGAAAATCTATTGCCAAGGATCTAAGGATGTGATTTGGCTGTTGTAATTGAGTGCCAGTCCCTCTAGATTTTGCGTGGTTACCATCGATAGTCATTAACATCAGATGTTGGTGGTTATGTTAAAATATAAAGTAGAATTATTAACTCTCTTTTCAGGACGAGGTTCCGACTCTTCGGATATAGATTCAGAACCTGGTTTGACCCTGAAAAGAAAACAACGACGATCGAGAACGACGTTTACCGGCGAGCAACTAGACGCATTAGAACGCGCCTTCCACCGAACGCAGTACCCAGATGTTTATACTAGGGAAGAGCTCGCCTTGCAAACAGGGCTAACTGAGGCCAGGATACAAGTAAGTTCTTAGTAATAAACCAAACTATCTGAAACCACTGTTACCATTGACAATAATATGATATTGTTTGGTAAGACGACACACAAAGCAATAGTACTAACCCTACCGTTAGAGCCCGTCCAGATGACTCGCGCGTATCCATGATACTAGGGCCCCATTGCTGCGTCCAGTACTACGCGCGAGTCAGTGGCGAGTCGTCAGTCGTGTATCCGTACGACTTATGCGACGTTTCCCAGGGTAGAAACGCGCGTAAAACGCGGTATCTAGACACAATATATTTTAAAGCGTGCGAGTCGACTCGCGCTTTAATCGCTTCATCTGGACAGGCTCTCAGGGTTACCCAACTTGATAATGTTGTCCCTTTGGATTGCCTTATATGTAATATGCATAGATGCCATATTTTTCTTAAATATATGCGTACATTTACGTGTATAATTACTAGATTTTCGCACACAATAATATAGTTCTAATTTAATATCCTCGGGAACAGTACATTTTTACTGGATGAATGATACCTTCTGTTCTTCTCTGTACTCTAGAGTCTGTACAACGTGTATGCAAAGATTTATGATGATCTATGTATTCGAAATATTCTGTATTACGTATTAGAAATTCGTATGATATATGTATTCCAAACATACATATGTTAAAAATAAAATTGTGTACTTATTTATGTACACGCGTTAGAAGTTATACTTCTTTGGCGTAACAAGATAAAAATCTTTTAAAATTTTTATCTTTCCCCTTATTCTACGTTTGTAGAAGAAACGACACTAACAATAGAAAAAAGGTATTTAATACATTGAAAGTTTTTATGCAAAGAAATACAAACAACAAATACAAAGAAACAAAATGTTGACTATAGCTAACTTCAGGGTGTTAGTTTATCGTAAAAAGTTTTTTTTTTTTTTTTACTTTATTTTTGGCAACCAATCTTTTAGATTATTACTGGCATTGTCGATTAGTTAATAGTATTACAAGTTCTCCTTCCATTCCATATTTGGCAACCAGTCTTCTAGTATACTATTACTGCAAGTGATTACAAGTGAGTATCGATATTACAAGTTTCTTGATAAAATTTCAATGAACTAACAAGATGGTGGCCATCTTGTTAGAACTTTCCATGGAGTTTTTGTGGCATCTCAAAATTCAAGGTCCGTGGTATTATTTTCCATCCACTTCACTTATGCACAATAAACAAACTATATTACATAAAACACCACCAATTTTACACAATATAGAGTCAAGCAACGCAAGATTATGAATGAAAAATAATATCCACTACATGACAGACCAAAATCCCGCCAAAAACTTTATCGTAAAAAGTTACACTCATCATTTTTCCCTAACGCGCCAAAAGAAGTATAGCTTCGAAAAGATGTACCCGATCGAGTTTCTTGCCGGTTCTTCTCGATGACTGGGTTGTTTTCCGAACCGGTGGTAGTTTTGACGTTCATAAGCGCCTTATTAGGGCCTAAACTGAATAAAGTATTTTAGATTTGATTTGATTTGATCGGTTGAGTAGTTAAAGCAAGAAAGTGTAAAAAGTTAACAATCTCATTTTCCTATTAATAATATTAGTCAATATAATTCTTTAATACGATTTTAAGAAAACGCGTGCGGATCTGCGGGTACAGCTAGTCTGAAATATTGACTAATATTATTAATAGGAAAATGAGATTGTTAACTTTTTACACTTTCTTGCTTTACTTTCACTATATATATCGTTACATAGTATTAAACAAAGTCCCCTACCGCGTCTGTCTGTCTGTCTGTTCGCGATAAACTCAAAAACTACTGAACGGATTTTCACGGGGCTGTATAAGGAACTAATGAGACAATAACTTAAAATATTGTTATAAAGATTTACATTTACATTACCATTATTATAATTAAGATTTTGTGACTATACAAAAAATAAACGCTTGTCTGTTCCGCAAGAAATTGTATTATGGAACTCTTTACGTAATACGTTTATAATCTAAGATCTTATTAGGAAGACCTCTATATCGATAAAGTTATTCATAATTATAATGTCGAATTGTAAACAATAAGCTTATAATTATTTATCTTATTAAAAATAAAGAATGAGTTGAAATCTTGCTAAATTGCATGCAGACGTAAGAAAATCTTTGAAATATTGCAGAGAAAAGAAAAAAACTTGAGCTGAAGAATCTCCATATACAAACTGAGATAGTTAGACAGAAGATACTAAGGTCTTCAAAAATATTTACAGAACTGACAGATTGAAGTTCACTTGCTCTGTTGCCAATTTATTTAATTACATGGTCATACTGTATGAGAGAAGATTTGTTACTAAATTAAGTAAAATACAGCATATGTAGGTAGTGTCATATAGTGACGAGATATAGTATAAAGAAAACCATCTAACCTTCTCCTTTCAAAAATTTAAAAAAATGTTACTGTGTTAAATAGGTATTTTATTGAGAACGATCCTGGGTTCTATAAATTCATAGTATACATAAAAAACGAAGTAGTAACACAAGTAACATGGAGAGTACAGTGACTATAGAATATAAAATTTTAATAACATTATGATTTACTGTTATAGTTCTTTTTTTTTCTAAAATCTTTTCTAGTTACATGGTCTTCATCTCTCCTCATAACACGCCCATACCATGTTAAGGAGTAATAGGTCAGCATGGTATGGGCATGTTATGAGAGTATGAGAGAGAGAGAGAGAAAAGCTTTGAGTATGACAGTCGATGGATATAAGAGTAGTGGTGGAAGTTCCGTGAAAATCGGTCCAACCATTTTGGAGATAGTATTGCAGACTAAGCCGCGGTTAATAGTTAGTCTAATTTAGAGTAGCCTAAGTAACCCGCTGTAATTTCAGTTACCTGCCAGTGAAATTCCGGTCAAAATCGGTTCAGCGGTTTCGGAGATTAGACGGAACAAACAGACAAACAGACAGACCAATTAAAATTTTAAAAATTGTTTTTTTTTTTTCGAACTGACTACTCTATTGACCAAGCAAGTTCTTAACAGCTTCACCTTCACTTGCATTTTTGTTATCAATAGCGTTTATACTTTCGTACCCAATCAGTAAAAAAATATATTTTGATATTACATACAGTCACTTCATTTTTATTATATGCATAGATAGATAGATAAACAATTATTAAAAGATGTAAAAAATAAAAATAATACAAGTATTGAATATATTAGTTCTTATAAAAATAAATAATAAAAAAATACCTTAAAGCTTTTAACTCTTTCCATTAAAAGTTACGTTTTAAAAGTGTAAAACACCACAATCAGCTGAAAATATATTGACTCTATTTATTGTTAGCTGGCAGCTTTCAGGCCTGATTCACGCAAATACTAACCTTGATTATTCGTCCTGTGTCTGGATGTTAATGTCAATATATAAATATGTTTAGTTAATGTACAATTATATAAGTACTATCATGTCAGTTAATCAACAATAAAAACTATTATTCCTAAAATACCTTAGACTACACTTACACATTATTGTTTTAATCTACGATTACACTACTATATTTATAAATTCTAAGTACAATAGACAAGCATTCAGCTAGTATTGTAAGTTAAATGTTAAATATGTGTATATTATAGGTATCGTAGAAAAGAAAAGAGAGGAAAAAGAGTTCCTAAGCACAAAACCACTGCTTTCGAGGTAACTGGTAAAATGCTGGAACAATAGTCCCCCACCCATCCGTAATTCTATATTGCTATTTGCTTTCAGCTCAAAGCTTTTCTCATTTCAATGCAAATAATTTAGCCTGTTATTTTACGACTTTCTATTTTTATTTATATATATATATGTACTTATTATCTCATATTTCATATTAAACTTCTATTACTATTTTTTTTTCAAAACTTATATAACTTCACTACACGAAACACTACATAACACTTACTATGCACACCATCACTAGATGCACACATAACACTCTGGGTCCCGAGTGAAAATCAGCGCTGAAGGACTAACCTCCAACAGCACACACGCTGACTCGGGGCCCATTTGCCACACACACACACTTAACCATCAATTTGTATTTCTATTTTTCACTGCTTATATTATGTGTGTTTTTAATTTTAATTAATTTAATTGAACATGTTTTCATATGTGTTGCAAATAAATGTTTTTTCTTTCTTCTAATAATACCATTATAAAATAATGTATATATGTAGAGCACAATATTTTCAAGAATCATAAGTAATACCAAATAGACTTTTGGTTTATTGAAATGAATGGGACAAATTATATGTTTTTATATGGTAATTTTTTTTTAACCCGAATTTTTTCACCACAGTTTTTAATTTTTTTTCATTCTTACAAACTAATTAGCTGTATAGGTATAGCTATTTTGAATTTATAAGCTTACATACATTTGGCAACTTATCTTTATTTGGGGAATCTTTAGGTAGTCTAGTGATTTGGCCGGTGGAATATCAACCCGATATCCGTAGGTTCGAACCATATATAATACCAACGATTTTTTCGGAATTCTTTCTCTGTTATATTGCTCATTTATCGAGGAAGGTTCTATGGACGGAGATGATCACTTAACATCAGGTGACCCGTTTGTTAGTTTGCCTCCTAATTACATAAAAAAAGGTTTAGGCTACTTTATACTAAACTGCGTTTTCATTAAATATCACAATAAATGTGATTACCTAGTATTTATATCAGTGTTTATTTGGTATCATTACATAGTATAAAACAAAGTCCCCTACCGCGTCTGTCTGTCTGTCTGTTCGCGATAAACTCAAAAACTACCGAACGGATTTTCATGCGGGTTTGACCGGTGGATAGAGTGATTGATGAGGAACGTAGGTGGGCCTCCGGCACTCTCACTGACCGAACGAAACGCAACAATGCAAGCACTGTTACTTCACGCCAATAACACATATATTATTACACATATTTATTATCCTTGTATTTTAATTAATGATTTTATTGTTTCAGGTATGGTTCTCAAATAGGAGAGCACGTCTTCGGAAACATACGGGTTCCAATGCAGCTCCAAGTATAGCGGGTTATTCCCCCTTGCCTATGCCACAAATACCTTGTCCCTATCCTGCATCAGAGATACCCAGTCTCTCTCAGCATCATTCTCAACACCCTGATGCCTGGCATCACCAAAAATATGCAAATTATAACCAACTTATGGCGCAATCTCAACATTTGAACCAAGCTTTCCAAAATGCGGCCTTTCCAAGCACATCTGGTTCTACATTCGGCCACTTAGTAGCGAATGGCCCATCTCACAGTCAAATATTAGAATCTAGTGTTCCACGAAACGATTATGTACGCTATCCCAGTAATGAAATTTATGACAAACCTATTAATTACTTGCCCAAAGAAATAGAGGTTGAGGATAAATTACCCAGTGAAGAAATCATAGAACCAAGGGAAGAAAATTTTGTTAAGCCGACGGGAGATAACTATGATAAATCATTACCAAATAGTGATTCTGACTATTCTAAAGTTCCTGCTATTTATTCCAAAGTGCCTATGGATGCGACTGCGACTTCAAACTGGAGTCCATCGCATAATTCACTAAACATGAGTTTAACGGGGTTACCCAGTGATTATAAGTATATGAATGACCCATATGCATTCCCGAGTGTAACTGATCCACTCAATCAACATAGTTATCCAAATCCACCAAATGCTGCTAATAAATATTGGATTTGACATCTTGAATTAATAATAAAACTGCAATTTTAGCGAATATGTAACTATTTTTAATTTTTATTTATACTAAATACATAATATAATTTAGTCGCTATTTAGATTCAATTATGAGAAATTAAGTACCTCTACTTTACATTCCAATATGATACCTACAATACAACCAAATTTGTATAAAACTATTAAAAAGCCATTTAAAATATACTTATTAACATTACAATATTATTTTATTTATTACCTCGCGATGGAAATTACTATTACATACTAGTTATTACACAAAAATATATAATAATATAGCGAGTACAATAATTACTCATGAGTAGATATTACTGAGGCTGCACATCTACAATAGTAGCACCGGGTTCGGGTTCACCAGGTATGATGACCATAGTAGGAGCCGTACGCTCAGTATACACAATAACTGCCTCGGGTGTATTTACATCAGTGGATGTCTGTGTCAACGCACTGTTCTCTGTAATTGTTACAGTTTCCGTTACCGGTGCTTCAGTTCCAGTATTCGTCGGAAGGGGATTATTTACGGCAGTGGTAATGGTTCCATCTGAAACTGTGGCTTCAGTCACAATTTGAGAATTTTCAACAGCTTGAGCTCCTTGTGAAACTGTGTTATCAGTAGAACTAGAATCGAAGTAACTTGTTGTAGTAGTAACGTATTCACCGTTTATTGAACTCGCTTCCGGTGAAACTGTATCTATCGTACCAGTAACAGATTCCTGTGTGGTACTGATAGTTGTATTAATAGAATCGTTGAGTAGAGAGTGTTGTGTAGATATTTCAATGGTAGAAGAAGAAACGTCTGCTGATAGGGTGGTTAAATTATCAACAGAAGCCCCAGTTCCGGAAGTAGAAATATCTGTCGAACTACTTGATGTTTCTGTATTACTAGGTAAATTAGAATTAGTTGAAGCATCAGTCGTTATAACACTAGCTCCCAATGACACATTATCTACTAACTCTGTTATTTCATTTGCAGGAGATGACTCAGTTACTAATGAACCGGTATTAGATGACGTGCTCACGCTAGTAGTAGTCGTAACATGGTTAATTACATCAGACGCAGATGTATCAAGTGAGTTAACTGTTGCTTCAGTACCAGATTCCAGATCAGCGGCTGTACTAACGGATCCTTGAGACTCAGAGAGTAAACCTGAATTCAATGAATCATTTGTAGGATCATTACCATTAGATGATCCTTGTGACGTCGTATGTGTGGTATCTGTGACGCTAGGTAAACTACTGTCAGACGAGGATGGTACATTGTTGACAGATGTAGTCGCATCGCCTGATCTAGTCGTTCGTATAATATCAGTTACAGACTGTGAACCTTCAGATGAATTGAGTGGTCCAGTTGTTGAATCAATATCAGCTGTATTTGTCGTTGAGTCACCGCCTGATGAAGCAGAAACGGTCGAACTAACATCGAACACAGTTGGTATAGTGTTATCTGAAATTGTACTGGTTGTAGACTGTGGTCCTAATATCCACTTTGCGAAAAGGTTGGATAGGGACTGCAGAGCTTTTAAATATGTTCTTTTTCCTTGAACATTTTCATTTACCTCATTTACCCAAGGCAAGGTTACATTATTGAATCTGGTAATTTCACTTTCTAATTCGTTCACTTTCTTGTCTAACTTTTCCCCTATTTCCTGTATATCATCGGCGCTTATATGATGTACTACATAACTTTTAAAGTTAACTGGTACCTTAGTTTCGTCGATAATTCTGTTATTAATAAACTTTGTCATTGCTTGTCGACGCTCGTGTTTTGTACTACTCGCATTCAGTTGTAGTTCTTCATTTAAAAATCTATGTAAAGCAATTTTCTTTTCTAAGTCTGTACTTGAAGCATTAAGGCCATAATGTTCATAAATATACATCATTCCGATGTCATCAAGTTCTAGAGCTTCTTCTGTCTCGGAAATTTCCTTAACTAATTCTTCTAATTGTTTAATACTATTTTGTTGTCGCTTATGTTCAAGATAATCTTGATTTTCCTGTATTTTACGTGCAATATCTTCTTGCTTCTTTAACGCTTTTTCTATTTTCTCTTGTCGTCTTTGCTGTTCTTTCTCTAATTTTTCTTGCCTTTTACGCTCTTTCTTCATTCTCCTCTCTTCTTGTCTACGTAGTTGCTCGGCAGCTTGTTGTTGACGTCTAACATTTTCCTCTTCTTGTCTACGTAAGAGCTCTTGCTGTTCCTCAATTTCTAATTCGCTGTCATTACTGTTACTGTCAGTTGAAACATCAGATACGTCATCCACAAGTATCGCTTGACGACGTACTAACACCCTAGGTGCATTTTCATCTGGAAGATACTTTGCGTTAATAAACGCGAAGTGTAAACATATCTGCAATACAAGAAATTTTAATTTAAATATATTTATGTAACAGAATTTCTAACAATAAGCACATATTAATATTTAAGCCTGATTACGACAAATTGATGAACTTCTTAAAGGATACAATATCACAGCATACGATATAGTACATAGCATCTTAAGGCTCATTGTGGAACTGTATTAAGCCCTAATATTATTGAAGTGAGAAGTAGAGTAGATATGTGACCTTTAAAAATAAGCTTATTTGTGCGTTATAATAGTACCATACAACAGTAGTTTAGCTACCATAATTTTATTTTATGGACAGTGCACTCGTAATTTTTTATTTTTTTTATTGTAGTTCGGCAAAATGACTGTATTGTGCCTGATGGTAAGCACAGTAGAATCCAAAAACAATGGCGACCACCGAGAGACGTACTATCCATCGCCGGCCGCCGAAATTGTTCCACAGCTTCACAGTACGGTATTAAATAACCGCGTATGCAATTATGTATTCATATTTATTTATCTATAAACTATATAAATACAATGGGAATATATTTTGGTAATATCAGAATTTACAATTTGTTACTAAATGGACACGAAAATATATTCTATATTTATAACGAAAAGATATTTTTTTACATCTGTATCTGCCAGTTTTTTCCGGCCAATCTCCGAAACGGTTGGACTATTTTTGACAGAACTTTCACTGGACAAGAAGCAACTTAGACTAATTAGACTAGACTGGCTGTTATCTGCAACTTAAACAGAAATAAAATATTGTTTACTTTATGTTTACGCGTGAGGTGTGCGCGGTTCTGAATACTACTTCTTTAACTTATGCGAAACCCATTTTTTTTTTGTCTAAAATATTCGTAGCCAAGTTATCGAAGTTACATTAAACGACATAAAAAAGTTAATGAAATTTTATGTAAGTAAAATTAATATTATTGCTATTTTTGATGGTGGTAGAACCACGCTGAAGCTATTACTGGTTTCAGCATGAATGGGTCGGCTCGTCCGGGGTAGTACCACCCTCTCAATAGAAAACCGACGTGAAGTAACAGTGCTTGCATTGTTGCGTTTCGTTCGGTCAGTGAGAGCGCCGGAGGCCCACCTCTCCTCCCCTCCTATATCCTCTCCCTCTCCCTCCTCTAACCCTTCCTCCTAAAGGGTAGCAACGCACTTGCGACCCCTCTGGTGTTGTTAGTGTCCATGGACGGTGGTGATCACATAACATCAGGTGACCCACTTGTTCGTTTGCCACCTATGATAAAAAAAAAAATTTACATGGAATAATTTTTTTTAATATTTGTCTTTGTAAAAAATAGAGTTCCGCGAAAATATAATTAGTAAACTAAAGAAATAATGTACAAAATAGCGCACACCCCGTACTCACGTTTACATCGAACAAAAGTTAACCTCTAAGATAGAACGTAAGTGAAAAATAACGTTGAACTATAAGTTTTATAATGAGTATCATTACTGTGTTATAGAAAAAAAAAATATTATGAAGATAAATTACAAAGTAAATGCAACTATTGTGATATTTCATTCATGGTAAAGATATCAATATAAACTAGTGGGCGCCCAGTGGTCGACATTCGACCATATTTATTGTTTTCTTAAAGTTTGAACTTTATTCGGTTTCTTTTGTCAAAGGGTATACTTCTATGTTCAAAGGTTTTCATCATGGGTACTCAGTTATTTGCCACTTTTTTTTAAATTGTATAAACATTAAAAAAATCTATGTCCAAATGAAAATCGAAATCTATACTAATATTATAAAGAGGTAGAGTTTGTGACGTTGTAAGGGGTAATCTCAGGAACTACTGGTCCAATTTGGTAAATTCTTTCAGTGTTATATACCTCATTTATCAGGGATGGTTATAGTCTATATATCATTACGCTAAGACCCACAGGAGCTGAGCAGCAATGTAGAATGTTGCAAAATCGAGGTATTTTTTCCTTTTCAGAGCTTCCACTGCGTTTTAGCGCAAAATAACCATTCCACGCTTACGTATTACCGCCCAATGAAGTGGGCACGGATCGGCTAGTTAATTATAAATTTGAAACAAAAACAGGTGGTAAGGCTCTCATATTCAAAGTAAAGAGAACTTTACGAAAATAAAGAAATTTATTGCAACTCATGACACAATTATCAATTAATTTTACACGATATCATGGGTAGGTGGTATTTCTGGGTGATATTGAATTAAATGTAGTCTGTACATTATAAGTACCCAGTATCATCATTTGGAAAAGTAATGGATACACAATAGAATCGAATAATGAATCTAAAACAAAGAAGTTTTTAGTACTACCATTAACTTTTGAAAATGAATTCCTTTTTGTTAAAAATTTATCATCAACAGTAATAAATATAATTGCTACATCAAGTTGAACTACATCATTGTAACCACGGAGATCTAAGTCATGGATTACTTTCATGAGCAAACAAATTTTCTTGTTTTGATTTTACAAAATACTTAGTGGCACATTTTTTTTAAATTGGAACGTAAAACTAAAATGAGGGATGTCAATAAGTCTTTTATTTACACGTGTGTATATGTTGTGTAAAATTCAAGGAGTAGTGTGAATAATGCATATTTTAATTAATTTAATGTATTTCTAATTCATTTTATATAAAAAAATAGCTTTCTGCAATTCTCCTCTATATAAACATTAACTATATCAAATTTCACGTTCATCCGTTCGCGCAATTCTTTTAAAAAGGGGTACAAAGTTTGGGCTTCACGTATTAATATATAAGATAATAATACGCTGCTAGAATGAATATGATGAAAGGAGACGATAATCCGACAGTTCGATTGGGTCACGCTTGGAAACCAGTCATAGTGACTCCCTTTTATTTGTCACGTTTTGGGATCAATCGATAAGGTTTGTAAGCCAGCATGGCAACAGCGACTTGCGATCTACACAGTGAGTTTCCTTTGCCACCATTGTATTTCATTTGTATTGTGCTTTCCACCGAGTGTAGTTTAGTCACTGCCTCGTGCTCTGATAAAAAAAGTCAAGACAGTCATAAGGACTTTCGACAGAAGTGAAAACTCCTCAAAACAATGGAATAACTGCGTTTTCTTTTGAACTTTTATAACAATTATAGTACGAATTATTTAAATTTTATAATTTATCAATTACAATTATTATCATTAGCCTGGTTTTCACGTCTATAGGCACTACGAATAAAAATTACATACGTTATTATATAATTTATGAAATAATGAAACACATGACGGGCTGGATACAAAATATAAATATTAAATGTATACAGGGCGCTATACTACGCGTTTCTAGATAAGCCGCGCAAACGCAATGCAGTCGGTCACTCTTATATAATGCCATGATGCGAAATTATAAATCGATCTCCTGCCAATATTACCACTCGACGCGCCTTAAGAAGTTTTCACTTCAAAAACTCACTATTTATTTATTTTAAACATATTATTCTTAATTAATACCAAAGTTATAATAAAACACTTTTACTAAATTTAATTTATACTTCTACTAGCGGGCCCAGCAGGCGTTGTCCCGCCCTGATTATAAAACAATCCTTGACAAATTACCTACTAAAATGTTCCCCATGAATCACTTTATGCACTGGTGAAAACCGCGTGAAGATCCGTTCAGTAGTTTTTGAGTTTATCGCGAACAGACAGACAGACAGACGCGGTCTAATATTATAAAGAGGTAAAGTTTGTGAGTTTGTCACGTTGTAGGGGATAATCTGGTCCTACTGGTTCAATTTGAAAAATTCTTTCAGTATTATATAGCACATTTATCGAGAAAGATTATAGGTTATATATCATCACGCTAAGGCCAATAGGAATGGAGGATCAATGAAGAATGTTTCAAAATCAGGGTATTTTTTCCTCTTGAAAGCTTCCGCTGCGTATTAGCGTTAGCCCACAGTAACTATTCCACGCGAACGAAGTCGCGGGCAGTGGCTAGTATACTAATAAATGAATATCAAGATAAAAGTACTTACAATAACAAATAAATATATTGTCTTCATTTTTGATACTACCAAATTACATGGAAATCAAATTTCGTTCGCGGTAACACGCCTAATGAACACGACCAGTGTTTCGTGTTAACTCGTTCGTTTGAATTTGTTTAAATGCGTAACAAACATCTTCTTTTATACCTGGGCCAATAATTAACATAGATAAGGTTAGATAATAGCTTCTACTAAGATAACCGTTGTAGTAAGCCTTAGTTAAACATAATGTTTTTGCGACGTCTGAGTCAATGCAAACATCGTTTATATTTTAATCGCAATACATTACTATCGTGGAAAGTCCATATCATATAATATTATAAACAACCGGATATTTATTTAACAATCACTAATTATTATCAAAGGAAATGAGGGTTTGAATTAATATCTGTCATCACCCAATTGCACGGTGTGTGGTGTGGTGGAGGATATAATATCATATTTTGATGGAATGTGTTTAATACGAAGGTTGTAGACATATTTTAAGATTACTTACTCTTTTTTATATATCATAGGAGGCAAACGAATCGGCGAGTCACCTGATTTTAAGTGATCACCGCTATCCATAGACACTAACAACACCAGGGGAGTCGCAAGTGCGTTACCAGTCTGCGTTTGGGGGGCGGGGAGAAGAGAGGGAAAAGGAGATGGGCCTCCGGCGCTCACACTGATCGAACGAAACGCAGCAATGCAAGCACTGTTACTTCACGTCGGTTTTCTATGAGAGGGTGGTACTGCACCGGACGAGCCGATCCATTCATGCTGAAACCAGTAATAGCTTCAGCGTGGCTCTACCAGCTATAAAATTAGGGCTTGTAGAGAGTTTATTACAAATCACATATAAAATTGTATTATAAGGATTATAATTGGCATTTATTTATCCTTAAGCTATCTCGATGCTATACATATAATATAATAGATACTTTTACCTAAATTTGTGTTTTACGCAGCTGTATTCAAAGCGGTCAAAAAGTTTGACGCGGACTGTAGGTTGTGTTGATCTTGAATTTGATTAACAAGTAATGAAGATAACATTTTCAGCCTAGAGACGGACTACCTCTCAAATGCACAGATGACAAATACTTGACGACAGATATTCAACTCAACTCTAGCTAACCAGACGATCATTAGAAAAATGCCCTAACATCTAACACCAGAAGATGTATATAAAAGGTTTCGTACCTACATTGATTGAGAGGTTATTCGAAAACAATACTACTGTACTATTATTCCCTATCGAATTATATAAATTCGTAAGATAAATCTCAGGAAATCATATCACAAGGATTTACATGTACACAAATTCAATTCTTAACAAACCTACCGTGTACATTATAAGGTTTATCGTGATCTGATGACATATAAAATATAAATAAATAAGTCCCTGCCAAATATTATTGTGTTATTTTCATCTAAATTTTATTTCATATGAGTTACATCTAGTAAGCAAATTACCTTATGTTGCCATCACACACAGATGTGCCACGAAAGTGGCCATTGCTAGGAAACCTTACAGAAATTCATATAATTAATTCAAGTAAACAAGAAAGTTCCAAAAGCCGAAGGGATGACTACATACGATTATATAAATAAATATATATATATATATATATCAATGACTAACACTCTAAAAATAAATAAAAGATAATATCATGCTTTAGCCATAGTGAACACTTAGGCTCCATTCACAATGTGATGCCGTTCACGGTTCGATCTCGCTCCGGTCTCGGTCCGTTCCCGGTCTGGTAAAATATTGTTAAACAAGAAATCATCAGATTATTCTCACTATCGTATAGCTCTAGTTCCAATTCGCGGTTGATCGATAAGAATATTTGACTGGAGCGAAATCATGGAGAGTAAAGTCTGCATCATTCACAATACGGATAGCCCGTTGCTGCAACCTGTCTAGAGCATCAAGAAGGTATTGAGAGTGAGTGAGAGGTATCAAGAGGTATGCCTCAAGTTTGGATAAAAGACCTCGATGTCAAACCCTATCAAATAACTTTGCTATATCGACACTAATTGCCACAGCTTAGCCATGTTTATCAACTGTGTCTCCCCAGTGACGCAGCATGTACGCTAAAACATCACCCGTTGATTGTTTCGGACGAAAGCCATATTGCCGTTCATTAATTAAGGAGTGATCTTCTAGGTACCGGATAAGTTGTATATTTATAATCCGTCTTCTTCCAAACATGGGGCATAATACCAGCGAGATAGGACAAACGGTATGGGACCTGAGGGGATGGGCCGGGGGGCCCATCTCCTCATTGCACAGGTCCGTCGGACGAGGGGGGCAGCCGGTGTGTACCCGGTCTGTCCCTCTATAGGTAGGAACCCGGCGGTCACCTTCCGCCGGGCGGACCGTGGGGGCGGCTCTACAAGGTTGATTAGCTTGTACGATCCCTTGCCGCCCCCACAAAACGGTCTGTCGGTACACCGTGGGGTTTTAGTCCGTGCGACTCGGACATAACCCACAACGGTATAAGCGTGTTAGAGTTGGAGACAACTCGGCTGCACATTTCTTGAGGACTACAGGTGGGATGCCATCAGGACCACTTACTTTTCAAATATCAAGGGAAAACAGCTCCTTCCACACATCACTTTGCCGAATACGGATTTCTGGCATTGTGAAATCGGTTCTTGGTATTACTGGGGGTAAGGTGCTGCGATCGTCGAGTCGAGAATTAGCCGCGAAGATGATGGCCAACAAAGTCGCTTTCTCACGCGGGTCGTGGGCAAGTGATCCATCTGTGTACCTCAGTGGTGGCACTGAGGATTGGCAAAAATTCGCCTGTACCGATTTGGCCAACTTCCAGTAGGCTCGACTGTTAGTCGGATGATCTACTAGTTTCTGGCCCATACGGGTAACGCGCTGGGCATCAGCTCTAATGTAGGTTCTCTTACAGGACACTGTTATAAGCTGCTTTGAGGTTATCGATGTTACGATCCTTCTTTGCGCGACCCTTGATCCAAGCACGATATGTGGGCTTCTTGCGGTTAACAGCATCAACACACTCATGATTGAACCAGGGGTGTCTATTCAGACTGCAACGATTTCAGACGATGGAATGTAGTATTCCATTCCAACTCGAATCTCGTCAGCATTCCCTTCGGCAATCGCCGAAAGATCCTCACCATCAAAAGTAGCGCTGCCGCCAAGGGATTGATGCAAAATAATCACGCATTCAGTCCCAATCTGCAGAAGAGTAGTGCCAGACTTTGCGCTTAATTCTAACGGTAGATGGAGGTAAAGTGCATGGAACGGATGTCACAACCAGGCAGTGGTTCGATGTTCCCAAGGGGGCAACAACTGACATATTATATCCAGTTGGATGACTCCTCAGCATTAAGTCGAGTAGAGTGGGCGCATGACCTACAATGTCAGGGATCCGTGTGGGATGGATTACTAATTGCTTTAGGTCATGACAAAGAGCGAATGCATGGGCTCGTCGCCCTGCATGGTCAGTCTTGGAGGAACCCAACCACATTTCGTGGTGTGCGTTAAAGTCCCAAGCTTAGAGTACCAAGGTCTACGTGTACCCAAAGGACAGAGAAAGAAGGGTCCTCCATGCAGCGTAAACGGCGACAACACACATCTGACCGAAGTAAGGTACATCACCCAGCTTTAGCCTGACACTGACTAATGGTGGTAGAGCCACGCTGAAACTATTATTGGTTTCAGCATGAATGGGTCGGCTCGCCCGGGGTAGTACAACCCTCTCATAGAAAACCGACGTGAAGTAACAGTGCTTGCATTGTTGCGTTTCGTTCGGTCAGTGAGAGCGCCGGAGACCCATCTCCCCTCCCCTCTCCTCTCTTCTCTCCTTTTCCCTCCGCTAACCCTTCCCTCCGAAAGATGGCAACGCACTTACGACTCCTCTGGGGTTGTTAGTGTGCATGGGTGGTGGTGATCACTTAACAGCAGGTGACCCACCTGTTCGTTTGCCACCAATGACATAAAAAAAAAAAACAATTTTCCTCAAGCAGATATCCGGGGAAATGCAAATAAGAAGTATCGGCTAGACGGCGGATTGTCTCCGTTAGGAAAAGAATGGCAGGCCGTATTGTCTCGAGATGTTGGTGGACAGCATTAAGATTAGCATGAAGTCCACGGAAAACTCCATGGAAAAAGCAATGGTGGGGTTACGCACCTCTGTTTTACCTGCAATAATTCTGTGTACTGACATGTTGGTTAAATTATATATTAGAAAGAAAAGAGAGAGATGTGAAGATGGAGAAGCTTTCGTTTTTGTAGGAAGCAGATTGAATCATCGGCATATGTTATAAGGTGACCAACTGATCAGCCGGACGGAAGGGCCCCCGTACCCCCGGAATAGGCCGCCGGGACCCTAAGTCCGGTCACCAACCCGCGCGACGGTCCTACCCGAGATTATGCGAAAGGATCCTTCCAACTCATTCTACTACCACGAAAGTCTCTCAGCAACTGGAAATACACAGGCTGATCCCGGAACTCGTGTCATTATGGCGGGTGTTACACCAAGTGTATGGTGGTCGCGATCCAGTCGGACTCTAAAGTCATGTCCTACCACCTGCATTTCATGTGCACCTGCACATTTTTCTTCTAGTCATGGCTAGTAATAAATCATGGAATTCTGAAAAAGGTAAGTATGCGTGTGATTTATAACATTTGATTACGAATAATAAATAATCACACAATAATTATTTTCGCCAACTTTTCTATCAGCGTTCTTTTCTAGAAAAAAGTGTATATGATGAAATTCGTAAACATTTTAAAAGATTAGTTGACTGTTTTGCACTTCCAATAAATCTATATCTATCTATATCTATACTAATATATAAAGCTGAAGAGTTTGTTTGTTTGTTTGTTTGGTTGAACGCTATGATAAGTGTATATGATGAAATTCGTAAACATTTTAAAAGATTAGTTGACTGTTTTGCACTTCCAATAAATCTATATCTATCTATATCTATACTAATATATAAAGCTGAAGAGTTTGTTTGTTTGTTTGTTTGGTTGAACGCTATGATCTCAGGAACTACCAGTCTGATTTGAGAAAGTCTTTCGGTTTTAGATAGTTCATTTATCGAGGAAGGCTATAGGCTATATATCATCACGCTAAGATCAATAGAAGCAGAGCACCAATGAAGAATGTTTCAAAATCGGGCACTTTTTTTGCTTTTGAGCGATTACGTTATTATTATATACGTTGCCATGGTAACGTAGTAAGTAGTAGTAATAATATTCGTCCAATAGGACAGGCAAAGGAATTAATCCATACTGCCAATTCTGAAGTTATGTGGTAAGTATCAAAGCTAACATTTTCAAAGTTTTTTTCTTTTTCGTATTCAAAATTTTATACTAAGTACTTTTATTTCCAATTTTTTATTTGTTCTATATTACGTATTATAAAAATAAAGTTTGTGTATGTACAATTAAAATAGTCTACCATGTTGTTCATTATAAATAACCATTAAAGTTGAATTTTGGGTTTACAAAATAAATAAATACTTGAATACAGTGCCATCTATTGGATTAACAAGTAAACCAGATCATAATATATTCCCTGGGTGCTACACGTCTATCAAATTATCCAAGTATGGATTTTCTACAAAAATAAAAGTTTTACAATCTAATTAAAAAACCAAATTTTTTATTTTTACCCTATTAGGTAGGTTTCATTAATTTCATATGACAGATTACTAAATACTTAACTAAAAGTAAAGTTAATAAGTACTTAAGTAAATTATTCACAAATACCTTTTTTTTGGTTCGAAAAATAGAATGTAGTTTAAAAAATACAGGAATAGAAATTTTAAAGTGGTTTTCTATTAAAGCGGATTTATTCAGGTTGTATGTAATAATTTAAACTAATGCTGTAGTATTAAAGTAGTAAAATAGTAAATAACACAATAAGGGTTCGTTTAGTTTTGCACGTTGCTACTAGATGGCATTGTATATATGATTTAGCAAAAAAAAAACTGTAAAATAGATTTATTATTATTAACTGAGTAACTCTCATAACAGTAATCCACTATACATATTTTTTTTCTTTTTCCTCGAACTGACTATGCTATTGGCCTAGCAAGGCCTTTACAGCTTCACCGGACTACTTTCCACTATGCGTATTGAAAAAGACTGTAATCGAGTAACGCAGTAATTATTATAATTAGTAATTATAATTATAATTAATAGTAATTATAATTAGTAACGCAGTGATTAATAGAATAATTATTATATTATAACCGTAATTTCAGACATTTTCAATCGTATAGTATTAAATTTCAAATATTTACTAACTCAAAATACAGTCCGAGTTGTTGTTAGAATTATATTTACTTCAACTGAAAAATAAGCATACGTCAATCAACACAAAAACCACCAATCAGAAAAGACTTCGTAAACTCCCGAATAATGGTCGTAAAATCAACGCTCGTTGTTGAATATTTAACTAACTTAACAAAGTTATCAGAATTTCATAAGTTATTACGTTGAAAACGTTCGTTTCCGACGTAAACACACTTATTGGGCTCCCTTCGGAGGTCATGTAAATTCAATTTTTTTTTTTCTTCCTCTTTCCAAACACGTCCTACGCTTTAAATAGTCAGTTCAACAGAAGTTGGCGTTTTATAGGTAATATAAATTTTTTATTGCGTATTTTTTTAGAAATAAATATTATATTAATATAATGTCATTTTTCAATACACCTACATAGACTCGTTTTTTTTGTTCATTTAAATTAATACTATAAATAGAAAAGGTTTTATTCATTTGAATTGACCTTGTTTGAAGCTCTCTTTTTTTTGTTTCGAACTGATTATGCTATTGGCTAGCAAGGTCTTAACAGTTTTGCCGGACTACGACCGGCGCTCTCATTGACCGAACGAAACGCAAGAATGCTTGCACAACAACAATAACTACACAATTATCTATTATATATCTACGTATAAATAGGCCGTGAGGCAGTGAGGTAGTCTGGTGAAGCTGTTAAGACCTTGCTTGGTCAATAGCGTAGTTAAAAAAAAGCTTGCATTGTTACTTCTAGTCGATTTTTTATGAGAGGGTAGTAAGTACCCCGGGCGAGCCGACCCATTCATGCTGAAACCAGTAATAGCTTCAGCGTGGCTCTACCACCTAACAAAACTGTGTCTGAATTATTTAAATTTCATAATTTTTTTAAATTACTATCAGTAGCCTCTCTTTCTCATCTATTGGCATTCCAAATAATAAATATATACTTTTTTATACAGTTTATTAATGCATCAAACATATGACTGCGCATTGCACAGTTTCAATACAAAATATCAATATTAGATGTCGTCGTTAGTTTTACGGAAGCCGCGCAAGCGCAATACGGTTAGTCACGCTTACTAGCATGTCATCACGTGAAATTATAAGTTTATATCTTGCCGAAAAGATACTGCTCGAAGCGCCTAGAGAAATTTTCACTTAAACTAAAAATGAATTCATTTTATTTCAAACCTACGTAATATTAATTAATGAAAATGTCTCATGAAATGGAACTAATTCGCTTTATTCTCGTCGTCCTCATTTTATAAAAATCCTACGGATCTTTAAAGTGCTACCCGATGTTCTAATCCCAAATTCCCAGGTGGATTAGGCTTAAGTAAAATAGCTTTCTATTAAATTTAAGTTCGGTTAATGTAATGTATACTACTTACTGTGTAGTCCAGATTTTCAAGTGTTTGGTGCTAGATATCTTTCGCTTTTATACTTTAAAAATTGGGTGTATACACACTATGTGACTAGAAACAAACAATCAATTAAATGCAGAAGTGTAAAGTAACGTCCACCCTAATATTGAAACCTTTTTAACTATCACCGTATCAAGAATGAAATTATTTGTTGCCGAGGCAAGTCTTATTTTACTGCTTTGTCTTACATTTCAAAGAATAGTTTTCTGGAACTCAAGAATATTTTAATAATATCGGTTTGTGCAATAAATTATACTTTAATAAAAAGAAAGGCAAAGGGTTAATGGAATCCAAAAACTAGGTAGTTTAGAATCATCTACGAAGACTTGCTTATCGAATAGCCGATGCGTTCATAATTTTGACGTCATTGAACCTCAAAAGAAATTAATTTGCATTATACATATGTATAGATAGATAAATCTGATAAAAAGAAAATAAGCCTATACCTATTTCTGAAGGTGCGTTTTCCTTAAATAAGACATTACTGATTGATTCGTTTCTATTACAGCGTAATTCCGTTTCGAGTCAGTTTCGTTCACTGTTCAGCGAACCCTGATGCTCGCTGATGGGATGCTCAGCGGTCTATAATAATCGGTTTCAGTAATTCCGGTATTAAGGTACTGAATATATTTAAGTGTATTATTCTGTGTACCATATTGCACAAGTGATCGTGCAATAGCTGATGATTAAAACAGTTTATAACGACACTCGGTACAGAGGTATGAACAGATTGCCTCCAAGACTTACTCCCTCATTTACATTACCTACTTAGTAGAGTAGTTTTACTAGTTTTTAAGAGTGGTAGAGCCACGCTGAAGCTATTATTAGTTTCAGCATGAATGGGTCGGCTCGTCCGGGGTAGTACCACCCTCTCATAGAAAACCGCCGTGAAGTAACAGTGCTTGCCATTGTTGCGTTTCGTTCGGTCAGTGAGAAGTGATTATAGCAACGTATAAGAATAATTTAAGTATATCGACAATACGGGCATATTATATCTATATAATAAAACATTTAAGATATATAATGTATAGCTTATAATTTTCATTACTTTCTTATATAGTGTTAGTGAGCACTGAGCGTGGTATATAGTAGATTGAAGTTCCAGGTATGTTGCTGATGATAAATCCCATCCCATTCGATATACTATTGGTATTCATATATCTAATGCACATGTTACAGTAGATGACAATCGTATCGTAATTACAAATGTTTTTGAAAAAGCGTTTCTGTAATGTACACATCCACTCACAATTTTACATTTCTTTAATACATTTTTAAAAAGCGCGTGCGGAGCCGCGGGTAACAGCTAGTATTTTATATACATCATAATTGGTTAATGAGTAGCAATATTCTCACAGATTACTCATTACTTGTTTCTCGTTCTAAATCAATTTAAAAAATAGGTGCTTCATATTTGACCTAATTATCTCGAGAAACGCAAAAATAATATACACTCAACACCAGATGATTTACGCAAAAACGAAGCGGCGAATCAGCCGTACCACGCACTTCGGGTCGCGCCCCCTTCCCTTTGTTCGACTGTGCGGCATTCTGACAATAAGCAGTTACGTAATGATTAACCTTGAAAAACGCCCCTTCAATTTTGTTCATTGAACCTAGGTGTGATTTTTATGCTTAAAAATATTGTTTTTATACTTTAAAAAGTAGTAGAACAAACTTTAACTAAAGTTCTCTCTGTTGTTTATTATTGTTTGTTTTGATATTATTATTTTATACGTTAAATGTGACCATGAACTACCACACGATTGAATTTTGAATAGTCGGATTATGTTGAAAAACGTCCGATGTCGACAATGGATCGAGACAGACTGATTGTGGAACTAGTAGTGTAAACAGAGCGAGATTTGATCGGACCGAGACCAGAGCGAGATCGGACCGTGAACGGCATCATAGTGTAGATCAAGCCTTACCCGGCAATAAATATCTACGTCAAAATCGAGACATATGAAAACCTACTTCTGTTGCGAGGCAATAGAGCTTACACTGCTGTGCTCCGATTCGAAAGATATGCTTGATAACACAATATGTGTTGACTATTTTTTTTTACAAAATATACTGAAAACATTATTTAGCACGACGTAAAAATTACCCTGTTAAAGCGACAGCTCTTAATATTATGGGATACCCTAATTGCGATTTTGCATTGCAGGGTCTTACAATTTTTGAAATCGATTTATAAATGACAAAATTTTTAAGTAAAAAATATCTATAAAAATACAACCGAATCGAGAATCTCCTCTGTAAAGTTCTTTTAAACAACATAATATAATATTCCGACAGCTACATATATTTATGATCTAATTGTATACGTAGACCTATGACGTCATCAACTTCAGTACTATTATCGTGTAACTGCAGATGTGATATTATAATTAAACATACATTACAGTATCTTAAATTATTCTTATTAACTAATATATTTTTGTAATATATTGACAAAATTTTGAAGATATCGGAGTTGATCCTCAAAACACTTTAATAATCGGTATGTATATGAATAATAATAATTTATTGTGCAAAAAGGTTTACATAAATTGTTTTCAAAATTAAAATGTCACTAACGACGGCAATTTAATTTCACGTTGACGTCCGTACTACTCTTGAGACTGTATCACAGACGTCAGCGCAAACTACACTGTGTGTATGTGTCTTAAATGTATATATTGTCCTTCTGATTGTAGGTTTCATATTTTCCTATAAGGTAGGATGGTGTTAAAAAAAATTATATCTATGTGTACAGATTTAAAACAAATTTAACACAAATTTTGCAATAGGGAAGTTTCTCAATAGACAAGAAACAGAGAAAATTTCTCTCGAAAAATTGATAAAAATAAAAATGTTGTGTCTAAAATGAATCAATTTTATGTTATTAGTAATTCTAGTCCAAGAATAAACAACAAGATATCTTGAGAAATAAACATTATTATCAAACGATTTTCATAAAATTTTGTACATGGGAAGTCTATTTGTTTCAAAATTCCACAGCATTTATAAGCTTTACAACTTTTAGAAATACTAAAATATACTTTTCTTTGATTTTTATTTGTTAATAATATATATAAAAATAATGCCATTACTGGTTCATCATCGCCCGGTCCATAGTACTGAGAGGTATATAAATTCAAAATTATGCAAAATTTGAACACCCTAACCGTGTGCATGAGATAGCAAAATTTGTTAGGGAAATAAATAATAATTTCATTATAAATTTTGAAGCAAGGACAGTTTAGTTTTTAATGTGTTCGGACACCGCGTCGGTTGAAGTAGATTCAAATCTTTGTCAATTCGTCGGAGCTGTCAATTAATAAAAAGATCGTGACGTAACCATAGCGTAATAGTAAGGCTGTTTCTGATCCCTCCTGGCTAGGCAACAGTCTCAAGTTGTAAAATCTGTCGCCAAGCATATATACTTGCTCTAGAAATTGCACGTAAGAGCACCTCTCCGTCCTTGTTTACCGTGTTTACACTGTTAGAGCACATTGTCATTTACATTTGGGTGTAAGGGGTTTTGGGGGTGTAAGGGGTGTTGAATAACATCTAAGACTTGAGACACCCAAGCCAACCTCACCTGCACGTGATGCACCCTACTGAATAACGAACGAGGCAATGGCGAAAGCGGGTGGTAGGGTTTTACAACCTGACTGAGTCGCAACCACCATGTATATGGCGAAAAAGCCCGTCATAGTGATTCGCTTCTGTGGGTCGCGTTTCGGGATCAGCCTGTGCATATCCAGCCTTTCGCAGGCCGGCATGACAGCGGCGACCGGCGATGGATAGTGTGTCACGCGGTGGTCGCCATTGTTTCTGGATTGTACTGTGCTTACCATCAGGCACAGTGCAGTCATGTTGCCGTGCTAAATAAATAAAAAGGCTGTGGCCAATTGCTACGCCTTCATAAAGTAAAAAAAATAATTTAAACCTCCTTTAAAAACGTAATGCACAATAACAAACTGTACAAATATTATTATTATAATCTATCTATACATATTACAAGAATGTAAATCTAATGTGTTGGTATTTTTATAGATTTTTTATTTATTGCAGGTGTCTAGGAAAAAGTAATAAAATAAACTTCAATCATTTTTTAAAATGTCTATCTCACTGTATTTCGGTCTGTCTGTTTGTTTGCACAAGCATCACTGCTAAAATACTGCGTTCATGATAATTAATTTAAGAAAAGTATATATCTTCGAATAACATTTAGTCTTTGCTTCATTAAATTCGGTTCGGTTTATCAAAAGTTATTGTAATTTTAATTACGGGTAGAGATAAGTACGAGAAAAGAGTAGGTAAGTAAATGAAATTCAATCTTTTACCAAAACAGGATATTATATAGTTTATAAACAATATCTAAGATACCGTAAGCGAAAGGCTGTTTTAACATGCTTTTATTAGCTTCACCTGTATGTATGTATGTAACCGATCCCTTTGAGCTCGATTTTGTCCTACTTTGAACGATCAGATTTAATTCAAACTTTACACACCTGTCAGAGGTCGATGACAATGCAATAATCCGAAAAAAAAAAAGAATTACTACAAAATTAAAAATAAATAATAGTTTAAATTATTCATTTTTAATATTAATAAAATTTAATAAATAAATGATGAATTTAATAACTTAATAAAATACTGATATCTGCAGGTGCTGATATTAACATGCGTCACTGTTAAGAAATTTTATTTTCTGTTTTTTACTTGGTTTTTTTATGAAAGCATGTTTTTTTAACTATTATTTATTTGCATTAAATTACACGCAGACGAATTCGCAGGCACGGCTACTACCGTTGACGACTGGAGCGACCTAGCTGGGGCGTGGTAACAATCGAGGCTGTTCGACCAGTTATGGTCGAATGGCTCACCAGGCGGCATGGCACCCTGAGCTTCCGGCTGACACAGGTGCTTTCGGGGCATGGCTGCTTCGGGCGCTACCTGTGTCGCATTGGCCGGGAGCCGACTCCAGGGTGCCATCACTGTGGCCGCGTGGATGATTCCGTGCAGCACACGGTGAGTGAATGTACCGCCTGGGATGTGCCACGCTACGAGCTGGTCGCGGCCATCGGCCCGGATATCTCGCTCCCGATCGTCGTTAATAAGATGGTCGAGAGCGAGGCCGGGTGGCTCTCTGTCGCCTGCTATTGCGAGACTGTCATGCTTGCACAGGAGGCGGCGGAGAGGGAGAGGGAGTGGACCACTAGACTCCCCTCCCGCGGTCGACGAACCACTCGGCGGCGATGGGTAGGTGATGACCTCCGGCCGCCCTAGTTGGGGCCTGGGGGCGATGGACAAGGGCATGCCCGTCGCCCTGGCAGTTTAAACTGCACAGGCCCATGTGGTGGAGGCGCATTGTGCCGATGCGACTCCCACAGTTCGTCAGGGGGTCTAACACTCACTCCCCCTTTGAGGGGTCTACCATCTCTGACCCCTCAGACCGCAGTCAGGGCCTCTTGAGGGGCTTACACCTGTCGGGGGAGCAGACGCAGTGCCAGCCGGCAGTCCCTGCTCCCCCACCTAAAAAGGTATATGAAGGCACCATGGGGTTTTAGTCCGTGCAAATCGGACATAACCCATCCTCAGCTGCCCGACGGAATGGGAATCTGTTAGGGATCTCCCCATGTATAAAAAAAAAAGGCACGGCTACTAACGAATGTAGTTCATTCATATTAATGAACATGCCAAATTACGCAATAGAAATCACGCGCATGCCAGTAGTTAGTGTACACCGTCTTCGAAACTTATCTCAAAGATTATAATGTTTGCATACCTCCTCCATTGTTCATCGTTTTAGCGGAAATTGCGTATTAACATGCCATAGATTGAATATTTAAAATATGATAAGTGATGTCGCCTTTCTCGGTATGCTCAGAGTATTGTTCATCGCTCGTAATAAACGAAGATATTTTGTTACCTGTGCACTCTTTATCTAATTGCAATTTAACCTATTTCATTTGGGGTTCAGTAAAGTTTCTCTGTGTCTTTTTATTTGCATAAAAATGTTTGAAGACAACGTATATGTTTTTTCCATAGGAGCTAAGTAGTAATGATAAAATTTAATAAAGGCAACTTAAAATCCATAAAAATCTTATATAGGGATTGATTATTTATTACTGATAAAAAATTACCGTTATGCGTGCTTCACTCATAAATAACTTCAGATGGATCACGAATTTTTATTACTTCTTATACACTTGCTCCTTATCTAGAATAAAACGTATAACAATATATTCGTTTAATATAACATTATTGAAGTATTAAGAAACTACGAAAGAACAAAGCACTACGCGTATAGCGATGTAAGTTTTCTGGCCGCGGAGAATTGAGCGAGCGGTGTGGTACGCAGGAGTAGGGAAGTAAACAGTAAACATTGTTTACTAAATTATTTTGTAAGCAAAGTATTTTTTATGGTTTTTTCCATTGTACATAAAATAAACAACGCAGATGAAGTATCAGCTAGTATACATTAGATTATCAAGAATGAACTGAAAGGGCAGAGTTAAAAAACCGCTACACATCTGACAGTGTGCTCTTTAGCTTGTTAGCTGATACGCCCGTTTTGTTGTGCATTTAAAAAGTCAATCAAAATAAAATAAAAAAGTATCCTAGGACTAACTACGAAAAATTCAAGAAAAGTGCAGTTGTTTTGCCGCCATTGAGCCTCAAATGAACTGTATTTTCATTGTATGTGTTTATAGAGATAGATTACGTGTTTATCTTATGCCTAAAATACACATTTTGAACTATGTAGAAATTAGTACAAAAAGGAATTTCTTACCATAATTAGTGATAACATGGTTAACATGTCATGAGGAGACGAGTTTTCAGTACGATGGTGGATGAATATAGGAGTAGAGGTAGACCGAAAAAGGTATGGATGGACTGTGTGTAAAAGATATCAATATTGAGATGACATCTGATAGGCGAGAGTGGAGAAGGAAAAGAAAGAAAGAAAAAGATGATGAATTAGTGATACAAAATTTTACTATATGTTAACAGCAATACCTTAATGTATGTAATTAAACCTACTATTGGTGGAAAGATATTGTTTGAATTCATATTTAATTCTAACATATAACCTTAGCACTAGACTGTGTTAAAAAGCGTCGTGTTGATAATAACTAACGAGAAACAGGCACTACTCGAGTAGCTGTTAATTGTATCTACACATACGATAAAGTAAAAGTTAAATATAACAAGCGATGACTTGCTATCTTAATACATAGAAACATGCGTAATTAACTGTGCTCATAATTGTATTATTATATGATATAGATTCAAATGTTAGTAAATCGTAAAATTTCATATATATTTTTTTTATGTCATAAGTGGCAAACGAACAGGCGGGTCACCTGCTGTTAAGTGATCACCACCGTCCATGGACACTAACAACACCAGAGGAGTCGCAAGTGCGTTGCCACCCTTTGGGGGGAAGGAATTAGGGGAGGAAGAGGGAGAGGAGGGGAGGTAGGAACTCCGGTGCTCTCACTCACCGAACGAAACGCAACAACGCAAGCACTGTTACTTCTCGTCGGTTTTCTGTGAGAGGGTGGTACTACCCCGGGCTAGCCGACCCATTCATGCTGAAACCAGTAATAGTGGCTATAAGTGGCAGTAATAATCAACGTGGCTCTACCACCATTAAAATATATACTAGTTGACTACTCAACCGATCATCATAAAATGTTGCATATACGTTCCCAGAAATACCGAGAATGATATAGGATTACATCATCTATACATATAATAAAAAAAGTGTATGTGTACTTACGTACACGCGTTAGAAGTTATACTTCTTTGGCGTAACAACATAAATCTCTTTTCAAATATTTTATCTTCCGCCTTATCCTACGTTTGTAGATAAAACGACTCTAATAATAGAAAAAAGGTATTTAATACATTAAAAGTTTTAATACAAAGAAATACAAACAACAAATACAAAGAAACAAAATATTGACTATAGCTAACTTCAGGGTGTCGGTTTTTCGTGACGGTGTGCGCGCGCATCCTAAAAATTTACTGTCATCATTTTCCCCTAACGCGCCAAAAGAAGTATAACTTCAAAAATGTAAATACGTGTATGTACTTTCCAGATTTCAGTACAAAAAAAAAGCGTATGGCTAAGAATAAGTAATAAAATACATTTCAACCACCACTACTATAGTACTGCATTCATGATAAATCCTTCTTCGAGTAACATTTAATCTCTGTTTCATTAATATCGGTACGGTTTATCAAAAGTTATTATAATTTTAACGACGATGTGACTAAGTGCGAGAAAAAAGTAGATAGTAAGTACACTTATTACATTCAGGTAGCTTTATTAGTCACCGTTTTGTACATCAGGTTCCACACGCACGAAATTGCAGGTACAGCTAGTCAAGAATAAATTCACTGTTTCCGATGGATAGATAAAATCTTTATTACCGCAATTGAAACCGCGAGCAAAAGCTAGTAAATAATAAAACGATTTATTAATGAGTCAATATAAAAAGCAACGGATTATTAAATTGGTAATTCTTCATAAATCCTGTAAACACCGTACTGCGTGCAAGTATGTACCCTCCCTTTTAGGATGTGCCTTTCAAATGAGGCGTGAAGAAACATTTCTGCACGCAAGTATGTCGGCTACAACAACCAAGAGTTTGTCAACAGTGATCGCTATTGTTTTTGGAATGTACGGTAGTTTCCATCATGTACTTGTACACAATATAGCCAACTAAGTAATTACGCGAAACATTTAGTTACACTGCAGAGCTTTAAATAAATAAGTACTACACTTATCTATGAGTAAGAACTTATTTGAATTTTAAAATAAACTGACGCCAATGTATCACAACAGACTGTAATCATAAGTATAATATTTTTATACTGTGAAATAGTTTAAATGAAAATTTAGTCAGTTTATGGTGGACTTAGGAATGGATATTAAAATGCACTAGTACGTATGTACTAGATACACTAGTAGTATTATATGCACTAGCGAATCGCGAGGGCGATGACGGCGCTTAGCCAGTTGCTCCCCAACATAGAGGGATCGAGTGCCGGGTGCCACCGACTCTATATGGGGTTCGTGCGGGCGATGGCCGTCTACGGGGCCCCGGTGTGGGCTGCCGCCCTCGGTACCGCAAACGTGCGAGCGCTGCATGCCGCGCAGCGTATTGTGGCACTCAGGGCCAGTAGGAGGTACCGCATCGTGGCCTCCGTGGCGGCCTTTACGCTCGCTAGCTCCCGCTCGTAACGAGCGTTCGCCAGGTCCTGCTTCCACTGCCTACTCCCTCTCTTCTCTCCGCCTCTCCTCAATCTCCCTGGAAACTGGAGGCTTTCCAATTCTTTTCCATGCCGCCATGAACTCCGGCCTCCAGCTCCGAGGGAGATTGAGGAGAGGCTGAGAGTAGAGAGGGAGAAAGCAGGACCTGGCGGACGCGCGTTACGGGCGTTACACAAGTGACGCCGTCCGGTCCTGCCGGATTAGATGAACAAGGATTCGGGTTCTCTGTCATTTCGACTGGTGATGGTACTCACCGGACATAGTTGTTTCGGGTGGTACCTGCATCAGATCGCTCGCAGTGAGCCGAACGCCGCATACCACGAGTGCGACGCTGATGAAAACACCGCGCAACACACTCTGATTGAGTGTACTGCGTGGGAGGTAAAGCACCGTATTCTAGCTACGACGGTAGGACAGGATTTGTCACTGGTGATTATGGTTTCAGCCATGCTCGGCAACGAACAGGCATGACAAGCGATGGCCTCCTTCTGCGAGGCAGTGGAGTGGGCCCGCGAAGAGAACTCTCTGCGCATCTGGTGTATACCCACTCTGTCTCCCTCTTAGAACGGTGACTGGCGGCCACCTTCCAACGGGCTAACCGCTGGGGCGGCATGGTGTTAGCCCTGCTCGATCTCATGCCACCCCAACGAAAGCGGCGGCCGGTATACCGTGCGGTTTTAGTCCGTGCGAGTCGAACAAACCCACTCTCTCCGCCGGGATGGTGGAAATCCATAATGGATATGGTTATCCCCACGATAATAAAAAGGTGTATCCTTTTTTAAACCGATATAAAATTATTTAACCTTTGAATCATAGTCTTATACGTTACAGTTTAGTGAAATTGTATCACGATGTTGTTGGAAAGAAAGTGTATAATTGACACAAGCTCTATCTTTCTAAGATTCATCTTTTCATAAAATAAGTTTTTTTAGAGGCAAGACGAAGTGACAGATGTCCTGATGATAAGCGCAGTACAATCCAACCCCAGATCTATGATTTTTTCGAACCGTGCAGAAACTTGACAGTGGCGCTCCTATCTCCAGAGTTTGAGACAGATTACTTAAAAAAATTACACGATTTTAGTAAAAACTTTAATTATTGACGCAGTCAATCTCAGATCGGCATTCGAGTCCGCGAGTTCACTTATGTGGAGCCTTTTTCTCAGAAGTGGACGGTGAACTGACCAGTCTTCCCTATGTTCGGTGCTTTGTGTAGCAAATTGTTAATTTTTAATCATGTTTTATTATGATTTTGGAGCCCTCTGAAACTGCCGCCTTGGGTGAGCGTCCCAGATTGTCCCCAAAGATCTGGAGCTAGTACAATCCATATGCAGCGGCATTACCGAGAGATCTATATATCGGCAATAGCAACCGTCATGCCGATCTGCAAGGCTTTCGTCTACCTATCTGATAATCCAGAAATGTCATAAATCTATGCGCAGGGTCTGAGTACACAACTACTGAATCAACATCGCTTGAGAAAAACCTATAAAATACATACAATTACTATTATCAGAATGAGAACAGTCACAGCGACTAATCGTTACTGTAATAAAGTATTTCAATCTTCCTATTCATCATCATCATCATTACCCTTATCCCACTTAAGTAGGGTCGGCACAACATGTTTTCTTTTTCCACTCTCTCCTGTCAAATGTCATTTCAGTATTCACACCTTTTACGCACATATCGTTTTTCACGCAGTCCATCCATACCTTTTTCGGTCTTCCTCTACTCGTATATCCGTCCACAAACATACTCAACACTTTTCTAGTTACATGGTTTTCATCTCTCCTCATAACATGCCCATACCATGCTAACCTATTACTCCTCAACTTCTCTGTCACTGGTGCTATTTTCAAACTTCCTCTGATATACTCATTCTTAATTTTATCCATTCTAGTCACACCACATATCCACCTTAACATTCGCATCTCTGCCACATGTAATTTTCTCTCATCCGTCTCTTTCGTAGCCCAGCACTCAGATGCATACAGCATGACTGGTCTTATTTCAATCTTCTTATTCTCTTCGATATACATCGATAAACACAAGCTAAGGTTATGATTGTAAAAGTAAGCATATATCATAAAAATTACATCATAATTTAGTCACAAAATTTTTCGATATGGTAAAGGTATATAACTACCTAAGATACGAAATATACTAGCTGGTAGCCGCGATTCCGTTTAGTTTCAAATTAATATGTGAAATCGTAGCAAACGAATAATAAATATCAGTTAGGATTGATTTTAAAATTTCCTTTGTCGTATTCTACTACTATTTGATTGAAGAAGGCGTTACTTTGCGGAAATCCATCATTATATTAGAGTAGACGCTACTTTGCACTTCCGCCTGGAATCGATGGAACACTACTACGTCTGACTGAAACATAAAACAAATCAATTAATCAATATATCACTTATACACGTATATATTAATTAACAATACATATCAATTAACAATATATATCAATTAACAATATATATTAATTAACAATATATAATTAACCAATATAAATATTATAATAATAAATTATCAAAAAATTAATTAAAGTATGTTGCAGATTAACGTGTAATCACGACAATCGATAACACGTGTTTCGCTCCTTCACGGAGCATCTTCAGATCGATGTTGACTCTTTCGATGCGCCCGCTCGCATTTATATTGGTTAATTATATATTGTTAATTAATATATATTGTTAATTGATATATATTGTTAATTAATATATATGTGTATAAGTGATATATAAATTAATTGATTTGTTTTGAAGTGCAAAGTAGCGTCTACTCTAATAGTATTCTACTACATATTTGAATTACGACAATTGTAATTGTTTAAGTTTAATAAACTTCGTGAACTGATTTCACCGATTTAAATTCTGAATACTTATTAATAGTAGTTAACATTAATAATCATATAATTAATTTTCAGTATAGTTTGTGTAATAGTTATTCCTTAACTTTCTCAAATAATCTATTAACTTTAATAAATAGTTGTTATAGTTACATTTTATGAAATGTAATTGTATATGTGTGTGCGATGTTTTCCGAACACTACGTAGGCAGAGTTTTAGTAATTTTAGATTCCCTCCTCTCCTATACCAACACATTGTCTTTTTTTCATAATATCTATAAAAAGAACAGTAAATAAGTGAATGCTGCTGACGTAATCGCTATTTAGACCGTCGTCCTCATCTCATCAAAAATAAGCTAAGTATGGTTGTCTTTGGTCTTTGGTGTTTACGTAATAACTGACCGCCTTAGTGCATTATTGTATTTATAACACCAGTTCCATGTATCAGATTTCTATGATAGTTTAGTACGTTATTAGATGAAGTTTTAATATTTAATTTATTACTTGGAATGACTAATACTATACATATTTATATAAGCACGAAAAAGTCAATCATAATTTCTCTTCAAATTCGCTGATTGAATATAATTATCAGATCACATCAGTATATAAGAGATCCACTGTAGGGCCAAAGGCCTCTTCCGGAAGGAAAGTAAGGGTATAATCACCACGTCTGCCCACAACGTATTGGCGATTTCAAATTTCAAATTTCAGAAATTCTAAGTTCAATAAGTTTTCCATGTACACTGGTACTGCAAGAACATTTCCCTGGTTCAGGTTTCCTCACGATATTTCCATCACCGTTAGCCTATAACCTATATGCCTATGTGTTTCCGCTTTAATTTAATAAATGTACGCAAATTTCACAGAAATCATTGGTACATGCCGGGGTTCAAACTTGCGATCATCAATTTGACATTCCACCGGTCAATCTGTCACCACCACCACGACTTTCTTATTTAAATATGGAACAATATAATGTATATACAAAATTAATTTACGAGTAATATCTAACTTTTTATATCTTAGCTATAACCATAGGACGATAAAGATCTGCCGTTGTGCGCGTGTCACTAAAATACTTCTGAATTAATTTTGATCAATTTATTTTATGTTTCCCTACTCGAACACTTGGTCCTTATCCAAAGAAAGATCATAACGGCAGCTTCATTTAGAATGTTATTTTAGTTTAAAGAAACTACAATTTCATACGCTTTCGACGATGTGCGTCTTCTTGGTGTGATGAATTGGAGCAAGCGATGTTTCCATTACGACACAGCGCATACGCAGGTAGCAGCTAGTAAGTATTAAAAAAAACAAAATGAGTTCCGATCGGGCCGTCAATGGGAATGGTTGTCCGCTTTGCTGCGCGATACTCGTGATTTAGTGACGTCAGTTATTACTTCGTGAGCATTCGTTTTCATTGTTCCGATCCGGCACACCTGCGTTCTGTTTCTTGGAATTGAGTGAGACCTTTCCTTTGTATTTATTTATTGCCTAATTTATTTCTTGGTATACTGAATTGTTTACTTAGTTATTTATCTATTTATTTACGTATTTCTTTAATCCTTCAGACATTTTTTTATATATTTATTTACTTTTCAATTATTTATTTAATTATCTATTTATTTATTTGTTGTCTATTTACACATTTTATTTACTTGTCTCGCTGCCGTATTTTTTGTATTATTTTCGTCTTTTGTTTCAATTTAAACAACTCTCTTAATCCGGACTCGATATAGTCCCATAACTTACGTTTGGCGTGCCCCCCTGCCCCTCAGGCAGGGAGGTTGTTTCGCGGCCCGCCCTCCCCCCTCAAGCCACCGGGATGGCTGACCTAGAGCATCTGGCTAGGTTCCGCGATTTCCTGCTACAGCAGGGTCCGAATGTAGACGTCGCGACCGCGTACAACAATTTCATTGCGTTGTTCTCAGAGAACACGCAATACATCTCCCGCGTTGCAACCGCGAATTCTTTCGCGGCCCTCTCGCCGCAATCACGGCTAAATGACGCCGATAGGGGGATTTCGGAAATCCCCATACCGAGCTCCAGCTCGGAGGCCGGCTCCGATATGGAGCTCGACGTGACGGCGTCCGACGAGCCGCCCGAGACCTCCGAATTAATCGCGACCCCCGCGCCCTCAGCGCTGTCCGCGCCTTCTGCGCATGTAGACGACGGTTTTAAAACCGTCACATACCAAAAACGCCGCGGATCGCGTTCTTCAGACTCCGACCAGGGCTCCGCACGCCCGGTCGAGAAATGCGCCAATATAGATGGCGTTCGGGTGCCGGCTATACCGCAATTTTTTATTTGTTCTATATTACGTATTATAAAAATAAAGTTTGTGTATGTACAATTAAAATAACATCTTTTTGATGAATGGATATGGCTACAAATGACCAAAAAAAAATTTCTTTATACTTTGTCTATATTTTTATATTATTATATTGTCTGTTTGTTTGTTTGTTTGTTTGTTTGGTTTTTTCTTTTTTTTTTTTTTTTTTTTTTTTTTTTTTTTTTTTTTTTTTTTTTTTTTTTTTTTTTTTTTTTTTTTTTTTTTTTTTTTTTTTTTTTTTTTTTTTTTTTTTTTTTTTTTTTTTTTTTTTTTTTTTTTTTTTTTTTTTTTTTTTTTTTTTTTTTTTTTTTTTTTTTTTTTTTTTTTTTTTTTTTTTTTTTTTTTTTTTTTTTTTTTTTTTTTTTTTTTTTTTTTTTTTTTTTTTTTTTTTTTTTTTTTTTTTTTTTTTGTTTGTTTGTTTGTTTGTTTGTTTGTTTGTTTGTTTGTTTGTTTGTTTGTTTGTTTGTTTGTTTGTTTGTTTGTTTGTTTGTTTGTTTGTTTGTTTGTTTGTTTGTTTGTTTGTTTGTTTGTTTGTTTGTTTGTTTGTTTGTTTGTTTGTTTGTTTGTTTGTTTGTTTGTTTGTTTGTTTGTTTGTTTGTTTGTTTGTTTGTTTGTTTGTTTGTTTGTTTGTTTGTTTGTTTGTTTGTTTGTTTGTTTGTTTGTTTGTTTGTTTGTTTGTTTGTTTGTTTGTTTGTTTGTTTGTTTGTTTGTTTGTTTGTTTGTTTGTTTGTTTGTTTGTTTGTTTGTTTGTTTGTTTGTTTGTTTGTTTGTTTGTTTGTTTGTTTGTTTGTTTGTTTGTTTGTTTGTTTGTTTGTTTGTTTGTTTGTTTGTTTGTTTGTTTGTTTGTTTGTTTGTTTGTTTGTTTGTTTGTTTGTTTGTTTGTTTGTTTGTTTGTTTGTTTGTTTGTTTGTTTGTTTGTTTGTTTGTTTGTTTGTTTGTTTGTTTGTTTGTTTGTTTGTTTGTTTGTTTGTTTGTTTGTTTGTTTGTTTGTTTGTTTGTTTGTTTGTTTGTTTGTTTGTTTGTTTGTTTGTTTGTTTGTTTGTTTGTTTGTTTGTTTGTTTGTTTGTTTGTTTGTTTGTTTGTTTGTTTGTTTGTTTGTTTGTTTGTTTGTTTGTTTGTTTGTTTGTTTGTTTGTTTGTTTGTTTGTTTGTTTGTTTGTTTGTTTGTTTGTTTGTTTGTTTGTTTGTTTGTTTGTTTGTTTGTTTGTTTGTTTGTTTGTTTGTTTGTTTGTTTGTTTGTTTGTTTGTTTGTTTGTTTGTTTGTTTGTTTGTTTGTTTGTTTGTTTGTTTGTTTGTTTGTTTGTTTGTTTGTTTGTTTGTTTGTTTGTTTGTTTGTTTGTTTGTTTGTTTGTTTGTTTGTTTGTTTGTTTGTTTGTTTGTTTGTTTGTTTGTTTGTTTGTTTGTTTGTTTGTTTGTTTGTTTGTTTGTTTGTTTGTTTGTTTGTTTGTTTGTTTGTTTGTTTGTTTGTTTGTTTGTTTGTTTGTTTGTTTGTTTGTTTGTTTGTTTGTTTGTTTGTTTGTTTGTTTGTTTGTTTGTTTGTTTGTTTGTTTGTTTGTTTGTTTGTTTGTTTGTTTGTTTGTTTGTTTGTTTGTTTGTTTGTTTGTTTGTTTGTTTGTTTGTTTGTTTGTTTGTTTGTTTGTTTGTTTGTTTGTTTGTTTGTTTGTTTGTTTGTTTGTTTGTTTGTTTGTTTGTTTGTTTGTTTGTTTGTTTGTTTGTTTGTTTGTTTGTTTGTTTGTTTGTTTGTTTGTTTGTTTGTTTGTTTGTTTGTTTGTTTGTTTGGTTGAACGCTATGATCTCAGGAACTACCAGTTTGATTTGAGAAAGTCTTTCGGTTTTAGATAGTTCATTTATCGAGGAAGGCTATAGGCTATATATCATCACGCTAAGATCAATAGAAGCAGAGCACCAATGAAGAATGTTTCCAAATCGGGCACTTTTTTGCTTTTGAGCGATTACGTTATTATTATATACGTTGCCATGGTAACGTGTTAAGTAGTAGTAATAATATTCGTCCAATAGGACAGGCGAAGGAATTAATCCATACTGCCAATTCTGAAGTTATGTGGTAAGTATCAAAGCTAAAGATCTCCGAGATCTCGTGGAAGATGAGTAGTTGAGCTGTGTAGTCAATACTCGATAGGGAGAAGGAATATGCGGGGTGATCCTGTGAAGGATTAGCCGCCGGAGGTCTGGGAATGGGCTGGGAAGCGGGCTTAGGGGCCCACGGAGCCTGAGGGGCCCGGTAGGGGCGGGGGGGCGCACTAGTCACGGGTGCGGACGCTGCCGATGCACGAGACGTGTTCGGCAGGCTCGGAAAGGCCTCTCGAGACATGAGAGGCGGAGGTTGATGGCGGGCGGGGGCGGTGGCCGTCTTAGACGGCGACGCCTGCCTAGGGTAGCGAGGGCGCTTTGTGCGCGGGGCGCGGGGACATCCGCGATAATTCGCGGTATGACCCACGCCGCGGCACAGAACACAGCTCGGAGGGTCGGAGGAGTCTTTTGAGCTGCACTGAATAACTTTTTAGTCTCATTAGTTTGTTAAAACACGACCTATATATCGTTTTTTTTAATTTTTTTTTTTTTCGAACTGACTACGCTATTGAGAAAAAAAAAAAAATTAAAAAAAACGATATATAGGTCGTGTTTTAACAAACTAATGAGACTAAAAAGTTATTCAGTGCAGCTCAAAAGACTCCTCCGACCCTCCGAGCTGTGTTCTGTGCCGCGGCGTGGGTCATACCGCGAATTATCGCGGATGTCCCCGCGCCCCGCGCACAAAGCGCCCTCGCTACCCTAGGCAGGCGTCGCCGTCTAAGACGGCCGCTGCCCCCGCCCGTCCTCGACCTCCGCCTCTCATGTCTCGAGAGGCCTCCCCGAACCTGCCGGGCACGTCTCGTGCACCGGCAGCGTCCGTACCCGCGACTAGCGCGCCCCCCCGCCCCTACCGGGCCCCTCAGGCCCCGTGGGCTCCTAAACCCGCGTCCCAGCACACTCCCAAACCTCCGGCGGCTAATCATTCACAGGATACTCCTTTTCCCTATCGAGTATTGACTACACAGCTCAACTACTCATCTTCCACGAGATCTCGGAGATCTCGGCGTACGAAGAGTGCTCTAGTAATCCGCTACTAGGTGCCGTCACGGCAATCCATAGATTTCCAGCCATCGCGGCTACACTACAAAGGCTCGCGCGCGCAGCTGTTAAAAAATAAATAACTCAAATAAGATAGAGTAAATCGCGTATTTACGTCTATCTTCCCCTAAAAATAACCGTCAAACAATAATAATAATTTTTGTTATGTCTATTTTTAGACTTCGGTGCCGTCACCGTTAGTAAATTTAAATTCAATCTTATAAAATGCGTGTTGCGCCCACGCTTTTGTAATCGATCCCTATTAGCTCCCGCACACTTCGCGGTTCTCAATAATATCTCGAGCCTAGGTCGTCCCCGCGCGGAGCCCTCTTGATATTATTTTATATATACAGTGACTCACCTACATCACTTGAACACACATATGAGATTATCTCTCTCACACACGTGCACATATATACACATGGTGGGAGGGTTTACTTTTTTCCCTCATCGAACTGAATCGAATAGTTTAGTTCGTTTCATTTCCGATATACACGTATTCATTTGTGAATCATGCCATTTCGATTGTATGGTTCACAAATGTATATATGTATGAATAGCTTAGTATAGTTTAGCTAGGACAGACGCGTCTTTTTTCAGGTAACAGCCCAAGCCGAGGTGTGCGTTACCCTTGTGTATGTTACCTAAAACCCAAAATCGGCTGAGTGCCCTAAGCGCTTGGCCTTAGTAGTCCGGTGAAGCTGTAAAGACCCTACCAGGTCAATAGCATAGTCATTACGAAAAAAAAAAAAAAAGTTATTCAGTGTCAAAATGATATATGTATTTTTTTTATATCATAGGAAGCAAACGAACAGGTGGGTCATCTGATGTTAAGTGATCACCACCGTGCATAGGCACTTGCCAGGGGAGTCGCAAGGGCGTTGCCAGCCTGTGTTTGGAGGAGGGGGAGGGGGGGCGGGGGAGGTTGTCTTCCGGCGCTCTCACTGACGGAACGAAACGCAACAATGCAAGCACTATTACTTCACGTCGGTTTTCTGTGAGAGGGTGGTACTACCCCGGGCGAACCGATGCATTTATTCTGAAAGTAATAGCTTCAACGTGGCTCTACCACCTAAAAAAAATATACTACTTATATAATATACTTTTCCTGTCAAAAAGTAATTACTTTTTATCCAATACGGCATCTATGAATATGTGAAACATATTTAACTTAACTTAAAAAAAGCGGTGGTATTACGACGAGAGAGAATACGTAATAATGATCTATACATATAAAGTAAAATTGAAGTGTAAGTACATGTATGTCCTTTACCGGGCTAATCTCAGAAATAGCTTAACCGATTTTACGACACTTTTACTACCAGACAGAGGTTGTCAAAGTACTATAAGACTACATAACATTAAACTTTTCAATAGAACCTAAGCAGTAATGATAAAATTTAATAGCGGGAACAAAGGGATATTCGAATTAGGGCAGATAGGAGTATTAAAGGTTAACGAATAATAAGAGAATTATAATTAAAAAAATAAAAGAAAGCAATCTATCAATAGTAATGAAACACATAGTGTAAAAACCCCAAGCAGAGCCGTGGAACTAGTATTATAACGTGAAAATTGTTGATTACAATCTGGATCTAACCAAAACGCGGATCAAAGGAAAACAAGAGCTGAATTCAAATATTTGAAGGAATCGATGGAAACGAAATAATTTTGTAACAACAGAGATATATTGTACCCCATCCTTGTTACCCGCCCCTGTAGAGACAGGTGATAATAGATTAGAATAATATTATTAGAGACTAGTCGATCCGTGCCCACTTCGTTGGGCGGTAAAACGCAGCGGAAGCTCTGAAAAAGGAAAAAAATACCCCGATTTTGCAACATTCTTCATTGCTGCTCCGCTCCTATGTGTCTTAGCGTGATGATATATAGCCTATTACCTTTCCTGATAAATGAGCTATATAACACTGAAAGAATTTTCCAAATCGGACCTGTAGTTCCTGAGATTACCCCTTACAACGTCACAAAATCTACCTCTTTATAATATTAGTATAGATTATAGATAATATAATTAGTTAATAGCTTCTGCCCGTGACTTCGTACGTGTGGAATTGTTATTTTGCGCTAAGACGCAGCGGAAGCTCTGAAAAGGAAAAAATACCCCGATTTTGCAACATTCTTCATTGCTGCTCCGCTCCTATGTGTCTTAGCGTGATGACATTCAGCCTATAACCTTCCCTGATAAATGAGCTATATAACACTGAAAGAATTTTCCAAATCGGACCAGTAGTTCCTGAGATTACCCCTTACAACGTTTCAAACTCACAAACTCTACCTCCTTATAATATTAGTATAGACTAGTTATTAGTTAATATTGAAAAACAATTTTTGCGGTGCACTCTGCTGAATAACGAACGAGGCCATGGTGAAAGCGGGGTGGTAGGGTTTTACGGCTTGACTGGGTCGCAACCACCATGTATATGGAGAAAAAGCCCGTCATAGTAATTAGCTTCTGCGGGTCGCGTTTTGAGATCAGCCTGTGCATATCAAGCTTTTCGCAGGCCTGCATAACAGCGGCGACCGGCGATGGATAGTGTATCACTCGGTGTGGATTGTACTGTGCTTATATTTAGGCTTAGTGCAGACATTTTGTCGTGCTACAATAAAAAAAAAACCAAGTTCAATTGAATATTTTATTTTTAGTGTGGCCGCCAATGCAATTCCTTTATAAAAAAAAGAATAATCATTATACATTGATATATTGACTGCTGGTCGTCATGAAAATTAAATTGGTTTACTCTCTCTCTCTTAGTAATTGCTCCTGTCATAACACAATCATATAACGTGCGTCCTGCGACAGTTTATCTTTATGACGTAAAACGTTTGATAAAATTTTCCGAAGGCAAATTCAAACAAACGAACATCAACATTGACAGAAACAAATATAGGTATAGAGAGTAGCGTTAGCAGATTTATCTTTTAAATTATTAAAATATATATATCAAATATATCGTCATACACTCAGAATGTTATAAATTGCCAAATATTGTGATGACGTAGTGCTGATAACTTTTTTAATATAATATAGATAAGGTTAAGTGTAAGTTAATAAATTATTAAGACTAGCCGACCCGTGTCCACTTCGTTGGGCGGTAATAGGCATTATCAAGCTACAACTTTTTTCTAGAACTCAATCATATATCTCTCATCATTAAGGAAGCGTTCGTAAGGAACGTTTTCGTTCGACCATTTTTTCTCCGACTCCCAAGATATTACCCACTACAATCTCACAAACTTTACTTCTATATAATATTAGTATAGATAATATAATTAGTTAACAGCTTCCGCACGCGACTTCGTACGTGTGGAATAGGTATTTTGGGATAAGACGCAGCGGAATCTCTCAAAAGGAAAAAAGCCCCGATTTTACAACATATTTCATTGTTGCTCCGCTCCTATTGGTCTTTATATCTCATCTATAGAATTTACAAAACCGGTTCAGTAGTTTCTGAGATTACCCCTTACAACGTCACAACATCACAAACTTCTTTACCTCTTTATAATATTAGTATAGATAATAAAAATTTAAATGAAAAAAGATCATAGGATCAACCTATTATTTACTGTGCACTTGGCATACTTTTTTGACTAATGAAGCTTCTGTATGTTCAAAATTTGAAATAGTATGACTAAGAATATCAACAAAGAATTTGTTTACATAAATTATTGGCCGTGCGAAAAGCAATTGACAACTAAGTTCCATACTTACAACCTGAAGCATCTGAAACTGAACTAAAGAGCGTCTTCTTTTGATATATCTACAAATTGTATCAGATTGAGTATATTCCTAAAACTTTAAATAAATATATACGTTTCCGTGATTCGTGTGCTACGTGTGAATTTGTCTAGTAGTATTTTGGAAATTAGTGCATGTACAATATACATAAACGGAATATAGAATAATAAGACAGAAAAAATGTTTAAAAAGCTTTATCGTATACTGTTATACTATCTGCATTATTAGAAATCAGTTTTAGACATATGTTTTCTATGTATTGACAAGACGATTTTCATTTTTATTATAGTGTACACAGAAAAAGGTTACTGAAATAAGATGTGCTCTACTAACAAATATGTATGGCTTAAGTTAACAAATAGCTTTAAGATATTTTTTTATAAATATAATATATACCATCTCGAAGCTTCTGCCATCTATTCTAAATACTTCACAATTCATAAGATCCTAAATATTTAAATTTCCCACTCAAATAAAAGCCTATTTATACATACATTAAAACCTAATGTTATATTTATTATACAAATGTTATTTTTGCCGTCAGTACAACCTTATCTGTTTTGGTATTATTTCTAGGGAAAACCCTATTTTCTCTAGGTATACCATCTAGTAAGTGGTGTAATTACAAAACATAATCCTTTATTCAAACATACGTTCATATAAAACGCTCACTATTTAACTTTAAACATTAGATACAATTCAATTATTTCAAACTTTACCGTGTTTCAAAGATGGCTGCGCGATTTCTACTGGCTCTTTGTTTCCTGGTGAGTTATTCATAGTATCATTAAAGAGATCATTTTAGTTACTACGTTCTTTAACATTATTACTAATCATCAAAAGCAGTTTTCTTCTGCACATACAAACCACTAGCAGAAAGATATATCGTCCCTGAATAATATATGCTGGTATAAACGACTTTAAAAAGGGGATGTTCTAAATTCGGTTGTATTTTTTGAAATATTTGTTACCTTAGAACTTCGTCAAATTCGTTACAGATCGGTTTGTAAAATTCTTTTATATTGCCCAAGGGAGATTTTCAAAGCGACCCCATTTTAATCCCATTAGATTTCGAAGACACACCAGGGAACACCTCAAAATCGAATAGAAAATGTATACTGTTATTGTAGGTTTACTTTATACTTTATTTTAAGTTTGTAACAATAACTCAATTATTATACTTAATGCGTAAGAATATGTCAAATGCTTAAGGTTGTTTTTCTAGGACATCGCCTTGACGAAATATTCTGATATTACGATGACCTTGGGATTACGGTAAAAGAAAAATAGTGATATAGTACAATGATTTTTAAAGCTTACTTGACTAGATAGTACCACCTAAAGCGGTAGTCCGGTGAAGCTGTGAAAACCCTGCCGGGTCAATAGCGTAGTCATTTCGAGAAGAAAAAAAAACCACCTAAAGAAATCTCAGAACGAATTATCTTAAGCAACAGTTCCGATTTTATGTCCCATGGTCACTAACATTAGTTTCAGTAAAAAATATATATGCAATATAATAAATAATGTGTAAACACTCAATTAGGTGGCAGTAGCTGCTGCTATTCCACAACAAGGCGGCGGCGTGGCTGGAGGTTGGGGTGCGGCTAGTTGGGGCAATGGAGGCAATAACCCTTGGATACCGCCATGGATCGCTTCTGCACCTTGGTACCCGCAGTGGACTGCGTGCACGGCAGTTGGTAGCACCTGCGTGGACTGCACCACCAAATTAGTTTGCACGAAGATTGGAGGCATACAACGTGCTTGCATTGACCCAAAATTGCCTTATTGTAACCTTGGAGAATGTTCTGCGACCCCTACTGAAGAGTGTGCACCGGCTAGCCCCCCTGTACAAGAGGCTTAATTATATTAACTTAATGACTAAAACCTTAGTAATTTTCAGCAATTATATTAGCAATAATTATAATATCCTTAAATATTTTGACACAACTCTTGTTCATAATGTGTTTCGTTATTTCTTTTATAAATTAAAAATTTAATCTCAATCAAAAGATATTTTGTATGTTTTAACGTCTGTTTTTTATAATAACTATTTATTTGGTGATAATAATAAAATTATTCATAATTACCTATTATACTTTCATTAATATATACCTGAGCATATGTTAACCGATAAAATACCTGCACATGTCAAACAAAGAATAATCTAATCACAAAATGTGTTATAATAATAACTTTCAGTAACGCATATATATACAACAAACTTCTAATCTAGAGTGGTTTGTACGCGTATTACAATTCACTGGATTATCAATTTTTGGAAAACCAAAACATTGATGGACGTAGAGATACGTTCAGTTTCCGATTGTAGTGAAATCTTATATCCTGTAATCTTTCAAAGAAAAAATAAATCGCAATAAACGCATGATGGACGATTAAAGTTGAAATGAATGATAATGAATTTATATTCTATGATGCCTTAGACACACCTACAATACTCGAGTCTGTAATAGTACATATTCTAGGTAATTATGAATCTTTCAGCAGACTAGACCTTCTCGGCAGCGGCTCAAGCCTAGGTCCGTTCGCTCAGCGTGGAGCCCTTGAGTACGCTGCCCGCGCGATACAGTGACACAAAATCTTACTATCTATCACTGGAACAACATTACACATATCACCTCCACACACGTGCACGCACACATGCTTACACATGAAAGTAGAAGGGTTTTATTTTTACCCTTATCAAAGTGAAATAGTTTAGAAAAAATTATCCGCCACAAAATTCATATAACATTTGTTGAGGTATGTATGCTTGATACACGTATGTTTCAACAACTCATATGTATATGAATAGTTAGTGCTTAGGTTAGCTCAGATAGGTCGCGAATTGCATATATCAGGCAACAGCCCAAGCCGAGGTGTGCCGTGTTCCCTTGAGCTAGTTGGCAAATAAAATCGGTGCATTAAGCGCTCGCCTTAATAGTCCGGTGAAGCTGTTAAGACCTTGCTAGGTCAATAACGTAGACAGTTCGAGGGAAAAAACTGTCCTACGCACTGCTAAACCAATAGCGTGTTGACAGTTTTTACTTTTTTTTCTATATAGTAGCACGGCAAAATGCATGCACTATGCCTGATGGTAAGCACAGTACAATCCAAAAACAATGGCGACCACCGAGTGACACACCACCCATCGCCTGTCGCCGCAGTTATGCCGGCCTGTGAAAAGCTGGATATGCACAGGCTGATCCCGCAGAAGCGAATCACTATGACGGGCTTTTTCTTTGACCATATACATGGTGGTTGCGACCCAGTCGGGCTGTAAAACTATACCACCCCGTAACTACTGGTTTTGATTTACTTTTCTAAATCAATTTCTAAATTTTAGGCCCAATAGTTATTTTTTATCACTTCTTTAAAATAGAAAAACCATTGTTGCGTTCAAATAAAATTGTTTCCTTTCACTATTATCTTTTATTTAAATTTGAACTATACAATAATTGCATCATTAGTAAACAGCAAACAACTAAGTTTTACATCATCCATTTTTATATTCATTGCACTCTTAACTACATGTGATTTCTTTATTTAAAACTAGCGGGCCCGACAGACGTTGTCCTGCCCTGTCTATAAAAAAACCTTGACAAATTATATACTAAAACCTTCCTCATGAATCACTGTATCCACTGGTAAAACCGCATGAAAATCCGTTTATTAGTTTTTGAGTTTATCGCAAACAGACAGACGCGGTGGGAACTTTGTTTTATACTATGTAATTATTTCAATGCAATTTCGTTACATTTTCACCCACTTTCATATATCTGAATAATTATTATTATTGCATACGTATTGAGAACCGTAATTTAATAACCATAACCTGTTATTCTAATCAAAATCCTCAGCAGATGATAACAAGCTATGCCTAATTTTTAAAGGTTATATAAAAACGAATGACGACATCGAGATTTATAGCTACAACAGAAAATTGATCTAATCATGATACAAGAAACTCCGCTATGACACTTTTTATTGTAATTACTTAATCTACCTCGAGCTATTCGTCCATCTGGTCTACCATTTTTTATCGTAAAGGTATTTTGGACACCCGCTATTCTTATTTTAAAACTTATGTTACATCGACCTGTAAGTTGAATGAATATATTGTAAAGTTATGATTAACTCTTTACTTAGTTCTTTATGCTACAAAATCTCACTTTTTAAGTATCTGTAAACAATGATCGTTTTGTTTTATAAATTTAGATATTGGACCCGCCCACCGTGGAGATGATGGTTCAACTTCAAGAAAGCCCAGTTACAAGAATCGACAACCCAATACAGAGTTGCTTTGGTGTCAAATCCTGAGGATATGCGACCTTGTTTAATAGAAAAAGGGACGGACAAAGAAAAGAAGAATTAGGTGTACTTATTTGTAACACGGTTTAATTTAAAAGAAAAATTAAAAACAAATTCACGTTGTGTAGATCTCGACTAAGTAGAAATAATTAATAATTCTACATATATAGAGTTTTGGAAAACGTAATATATTAACTTATTTATAGAATACTAGTTTTTGTTCATGGCTTCGCTCGCGACACTATAGATTTGATGTATTCCGAGACAACAGTACATTTTTTGAGATGAAAGGTACCCTGTGTCCTTTTTGTACCCTTCAAATCTTTAATGCAAAATTTCACTATGATATTTGAGTAATTGACGCATGAAAGCGTAACAACAAACTCACTGTCGCATTTATAGTATAAGTTAACAAATATCGTCCACGTACAACAATTTAGGGAAAACTAGGCAATATTTAACTGTAAGTAAATAATTAATCATCCGTACTGTGCTTATTATCGGTATAATTACAAGCAGGATTTATTATATTGGTATTGCAGATTATAATAATATAGTCATATTAATCTATATGTAATATATAATAATAATCCCACATAACTAAAACATTATCTTAAGTAAGCCAATACAGATAATCTGAAGTGCAAAAAACATGTGTAAAATTTTCTATTCACTGTATATATCACAAAATAAATGGATAGAAACTTCGTTGGGATAAGTTTTCTCCGTTGATATGAGTGGTTATCTAGTGTGATATCAAAAAACGTATGCATTAGGTATATAATATTAAACACTACAGTTTATACTCCTTTTTCTTATTATTTATGATTTATAAACGAGATTACGATAAATTCTTGATAAGATGTAAGAAATGGTATAAAAAGCAACTGGATGAATCAGAATCATCAATAACGTAAAAAAGACATTCATCATGAACTGTATTACATTCGTTGCAATTGTAAGTTATTTTTTTATATTTATTTTATCATTAATATTTCGACTTCATGGATTTAGTATTTACGCAGGTATTTTTCACTTGTTTAAAGTTTAGTTTCCCAAAACGAATCACTCGGTTAATGCTTTATCTTCGAATAACAATTTCTATACATATCTAACTTGGAAAGGAATCTTTCATCCCCTATTTTGTATGTAATGCGTTAACAAATTCACCCATTCATTTATGTTTCTAACGGAAGACTTCTCATACGATTCCTTATAACTTTTTTAATGAAAATTATCCATTAACATCGAATAGAAATTCTAAATACAGATTTATATTATGAAAGTTGAAAGCTTTGGATTGTCCATATAACAATTTTGCACCTTATTATTTACAGAAGCATTCTTTTCATTCAATTCATTTTGTCTTATTGCTGAATACAAACTAACTGAAACTTGGCTGATGTTTCGTTCCATATTTCTAGCTTAATTTATTTGGATTATCATTCAGCCTTTTTTTTTAAATGAAATGATTGTATATTCTGCAATAGTTTATAGAGATATTTAATTATTGAAGTCTTCAAATAAGTCTATCGTCTACAGTTGCCATTTTATAAATTGTTGTGTTGTTAGTGTTTCTAATTCAATTTCACTTACTAAAAATACAAAGTAACATAATGTCTTTGTTACTTTGTTAAGCTTCACATGCTAGCCTTATTCAGAATTATTTTTCTAATTCTATTACTGCTACTAGCTTCTGTGAGCAAAATATATTATATTTTGCTACGATAGAACTATAAAAGTCGTTACAATAATTTATATTTATCTTATTCTCTAATTAATAGCGCCGTGTGTAAGTACGCCGTATTTTAGGGTAAGCGCAATCCATCGTCGGCCTTATCGTCACTTACCTTCTGGTGAGACAGGGGCCAAACGCGTGCCTGTTAAACATTAAAAAATCCTAACTAATATTATAATTGCGAATGTGAGTTTGTTTGTTTCTTACGTTTCCACGCCTTAGCTATTCAACCAATCATCATGAAATGTTACATAAACCTCAACAATACAAATACGAGCACGAAAGCTATCCTTTGAACAAAAGAGGATTGCTCCTGAGGGGTATCTCTACATTAGCGTACGCGACACCGTGAACAAAAGCTAGTAAGTAGCTTTTCCGGTGGTAGAGCCACGCTGAAGCTATTACTTGTTTCAGCATGAATGGGTCAGCTCGCCCGGGGTAGTACCAGCCTCTCACAGAAAACCAACGTGAAGTAACACTGCTTGCATTGCTGCGTTTCGTTCTGTCAGAGAGAGCGCCGGTGATCCATCTCCCCTCCCCTCCCTTTCATTCCCCCTCTCTCCAAACACAGGGTGGCAACGCACTTGCGACTCTCCTGGTATTGCTAGTGTCTATAGACGGTGGTGATCACTTAACATCAAGTTCCACCACCTGTTCGTTTGCCTCCTATAATATAAATACAATACAAAAAAGTATAAACCTGCCAATGCCGGTTGCGTTAACCGTGGTAGGTAGTGTCATAAACGAAGAAGTATTTCTAAAAGGTTAACCCTTTTTGTTTTTGATTAAACTTAAGAACAATTTTCATTTATCTTGATTTTTTTTTATGTCATAAGTGGCAAACGAACAGGTGGGTCACTTGCTGTTAAGTGATCACCACCATCCATGACACTAACAACACCAGAGGAGTCGCAAGTGCGTTGCCACCCTTTGGAGGAAGGGATTAGGGGAGGAGAAGAGGGTATGGCAGCTGGGCCTCCGGCGCTCTCACTGACCGAACGAAACGCAACAAGGCAAGCACTGTTACTTTACGTCGGTTTTCTATGAGAGGGTGGTACTACCCCGGGCGAGCCGACCCATTCATGCTGAAACCAGTAATAGTTGCAGCGTGGCTCTACCACCATTAAAATATGAATTCCAGCAATATCAAGAATCATCTTTACTGCAATATTGATTTTACTACGAGTAATTTACAACAATCGCCAAAGTTCAGATGATACTGAAGAAATGCCTTTATCTTCTTAACGTATTACTTTTCAGTTCGTGTTGATGGGTGTTGTATCCGGACTCAATCTGCCTCAGACGAATGCTCGTACTCCTCAAGATGAAGACGTCATAGCGAGTGAAGATACTGTAGAATTGATCGAAGGTTTTAGTTATGAATATAAGAACCTTACAACATGCGATCCAACTCAGACCCCTTTCAAGTCATGTATTGACTGTTACACGCGCCTTATCTGCAAACCTGCAAAAGCAGTTTTAGTTAACTGCCCGAGTTCATACAAACCGTATTGTAATCACGGTATTTGTTCTGCTATACCAGGAGAGAAGTGTTAATGCCTAAGATAATCTTGAACTTAAAGAAAGTTGTAAATTCACATAACCATATTCTAGAACACGAATAAATTTTCATGAGAATTATATTGTCCCCCTTTTTTTTTTCGAACTGACTATGCTATTGACCTGGCAAGGTCTTTACAGCTTCACCGGACTACTAAGGCCGAGCGCTTAGGGCACTCAGCCGATTTTGGTTTTGGGTAACATACACAAGGGTGCACGCACTCCTCGGCTTGGGCTGTTTCCTGGAAAAAGACACGTCTGTCCTAGCTAACTATTCTAAGCTATTCATACATATATACATTTGTGAACCATACAATCGAAATTGCATGATTCACAAATGAATACGTGTATATCGGATTGAAATGAACTTAAACTATTCGATTCAGTTCGATGAGGGAAAAAAAAAAAACAAAACCCTCCCACCATGTGTATATATGTGCACGTGTGTGAGAGAGATGATCTCATATGTCTGTTCAAGTGATGTAGGTGAGTCACTGTATCGCGAAAATAATATCAAGAGGGCTCCGCGCGGGGACGACCTAGGCTCGAGATATTATTGAGAACCGCGAAGTGTGCGGGAGCTAATAGGGATCGATTACAAAAGCGTGGGCGCAACACGCATTTTATAAGATTGAATTTAAATTTACTAACGGTGACGGCACCGAAGTCTAAAAATAGACACAACAAAAATTATTATTATTGTTTGACGATTATTTTTAGGGGAAGATAGACGTAAATACGCGATTTACTCTATCTTATTAGATTAGTCACTGTATCGCGAAAATAATATCAAGAGGGCTCCGCGCGGGGACGACCTAGGCTCGAGATATTATTGAGAACCGCGAAGTGTGCGGGAACTAATAGGGATCGATTACAAAAGCGTGGACGCAACACGCATTTTATAAGATTGAATTTAAATTTACTAACGGTGACGGCACCGAAGTCTAAAAATAGACATAACAAAAATTATTATTACTGTTTGACGGTTATTTTTAGGGGAAGATAGACGTAAATACGCGATTTACTCTATCTTATTAGATTAGTCACTGTATCGCGAAAATAATATCAAGAGGGCTCCGCGCGGGGACGACCTAGGCTCGAGATATTATTGAGAACCGCGAAATGTGCGGGAGCTAATAGGGATCGATTACAAAAGCGTAGGCGCAACACGCATTTTATAAGATTGAATTTAAATTCACTAACGGTGACGGCACCGAAGTCTAAAAATAGACATAACAAAAATTATTATTACTGTTTGACGGTTATTTTTAGGGGAAGATAGACGTAAATACGCGATTTACTCTATCTTATTAGATTAGTCACTGTATCGCGAAAATAATATCAAGAGGGCACCGCGCGGGGACGACCTAGGCTCGAGATATTATTGAGAACCGCGAAATGTGCGGGAGCTAATAGGGATCGATTACAAAAGCGGGGGCGCAACACGCATTTTATAAGATTGAATTTAAATTCACTAACGGTGACGGCACCGAAGTCTAAAAATAGACAAAACAAAAATTATTATTATT
>MU159381.1:140727-150761 GCA_015888305.1 Antheraea pernyi | reverse complement strand
AATCAAACGTCGATGGCGCGAAAGTGCCAAAGGCGACACCAGCGCTCTCTAGACCCGACTCGCCCGTGGCTGCGGGTTCCGCAGTTTCGGGCAAGAAGCCCCGCCCACCGCCCCCCGTTACGATCCAAGACAAAGCGTCTTGGGTTGAGATTTCTAGCCTGCTGGAAACGGCAGGTATCCCTTACACCTCCGCCGTGAATACCGCTGTAGGTATTCAGGTGAAGGTAGCCACGTCCACCGCCCATCGCAACCTCACTCGTTTCCTTCGGGACAACCAGTGGGGCTATTTCACGCACTCTCTCGAAGAGGAGCGTAAACTACGGGTTGTAATCCGCTACTAGGTGCCGTCACGGCAATCCATAGATTTCCAGCCATCGCGGCTACACTACAACGGCTCGCGCGCGCAGCTGTTAAAAAATAAATAACTCAAATAAGATAGACGTAAATACGTATTTACGTTACTTATTTGTGTTGTTTTCCTATTTTGTTTAGTTTTAAACAGCTCCCTTTGATCCGGACTCGTGATAGTCCGTTAAATTCATTAAGGCGCGCCCCCCTGCCCCTCTGGCAGGGAGGTTTCACATGTCCTCTCCCGCCCCACTCCCCTCCTCAGGCCCCGGTATGGCCTCTGAACAAGAGATCAGTCTCTTAGAGACTGAGCTCATTAGCCTCCGCGGCTTCATAGCCGCTATCTGTCCTCGTCTCGTAGACGATTACGATGCGTACGCTGCAAAGCGTCGCACCGAGCTCCCTCATTCCTCGAAGCCCGCTCCCTCGATCTATGCCAAGATCGAAGTCTCTAAGAGACTGATCTCTTGTTCAGAGAATTATATTGTGTTATTCCTTTTTGTTTCCTTTATTATGCCTTATTTTTTATACTTAGGTTTTAGCATTTAACCAGAATCTCATCTAATATTAAATCTCGATGTGGTCTAATAACCACGCCAAAGCAAGAGTGGGCTGACTCTCAACTGCAGCTGCCGGAACACACCAACAGAGGTTTGGCGATATATTTTTGACTTGAGGGTGGTAGCTAACGAGGCGGACATAGAAAAAGCCCTACCACCTTGCTTTAGTCTCATTACGATGTTTTACTTCAAGCTTTGCCGGTAGATTCGACTCAATTGCTAGGATTCGAACCTACGACCATTGACGCTTCTCCGGACACTTTTTTTTAATGTCAAAAGGAGGAAAACGAACAGGTGGGTCACCTGATGTTAAGTGCTCACCACCGTCTCGTCTCGTCCACCAGAGTCGCAAGTGCGTTGCCAGCCTGTATAGGGGGAGGGGTAGGTAGCGGAGAAACGCGAAGGGAAAGGGGGAAAGGAGGTGGGCCTCCAGCGCTCTCACTGACCGAACAAAACGCAACAGTACAAGCACTGTTACTTCACGTTGGTGTTCTGTGAGAGGGTGGTCCTACCTCGGGCGAGCCGACTCATTCATGCTGAAACTAATAATAGCTACAGCATGGCTCTACCACTTATAAGCCTAAAATACCCCATTGCAGTCAACAATGCTTTAATTAGAACAAAGATAAATAAGCTGCTGTTTTAATTTTTCTTTATGTCTGGCTTACTGGCTGACTTCCGCGTCTTCGTCTGCGGCGTTTATTATCTTAACAACATATATGGTGTATAGGAGAGAAAACACTAGCAATCACATCGCTTTTTACAAAGGTATCGTTATAAATATAATACAACACCAACTACTGAACGCAAAAAGAACACATTAAATAACAAAAATTAATTTACACCTAACAAAGCGAGTTGGAAACAATTTTTATATAAAGCTTGTAAGATATCTATACACAGTTAATGTAGTCACTGCAGATTAGAACTAATCGCCTTTATAATATAATTTTACCAGGTGAGAGGTCAAACACTCGCAGTATTCTAGGATATAATACTTCATGGTCACATGTATCATATAAAATAATAATATCAAAACAAACATTAATAAAGAACAAAGAGACCCTAAATTAAAGTTCGTTCTAAGACTTTCAAAAGTATAAAAATAAACGTAATAAATCTAGGGGCAATGCGCTGTGCCCAAAGCTATAAGGGGTGACTCGTTGTTAGTAACCTTCGATAATAGAACGGACAATAAACCCTTTTGTTTTGTTTATGTCGTTCCCATGTTCACTTTCAAGTAAAAGTGAAATCACCTAACGGTCATTGACACTGTGCATTAACATAGACGCGTAGAGGATTGCATGTAATTTTTGTATTTTTCTAGATAATTAGGTCAAATATTAAGTACATATTTTTTTAATTGATTTAGGACGAGAATCAAGTGGATATTACCATCCATAAATATTGCTACTGTCTAAACTTTCAGCCTGTATAAGTGCAATATATTTATCGTAATTAATTTAAATATTACCTACATATATAGCAGGTCTCTCAAATAAATAAAGATATATTTTGTAATTTAATCAGTTGTAAACAATACAATGTATAGAATTGTATAGAATATAACTATGTAACTCAGTTAAATATATGTAGGTAACTAATGTAAATTATAAAGCGGTAGGTAACAGAAAGGTCAATTTAAAAAATTGATACACTACCATCATTTATCTCTGCATCACTAATGGTTGACTGGTAGAGAATGCCTTCGGCATTAAGTCCGCCATTGCGTATTTAACGCATAATATGTAAATAAATAAATAATTAAGTAGAAAAGAAACCGAGTCATATTGTCGTAACCATACTTATTTAGTTCCTTTTTTATAAGCATAAAAGTTATGTTTAAACCAAAACTGATGAAGTCCTTTTTAAGTGTTGTATTCATATTAATTTATACCGGAAAATAGTTATCAATATAATGGTAATGTAATCACTTATAATAATAAATTTAGAAATGTAAGTCTAATAAATTCCTCATCTAAATTATAATTACACTAGTATTTAGTACTACCACTAATTATATGAAGAAATATTGTTCTACAAATCAAATATCAACTGAAGTGTGGATGGCTTAGTGATAGCGTATCGAGATGTAGTGTCAAACGATGTGGGTTTGTATTCTGCACTCATCAATTTATTAAACTTTAGAAAGGAAGGAAAAAATAAAGTAAAAAATAACATAATACAAGAGCAGGTATTTCGTATGACTCAAGTTGAAATATGGAATAATTTTTATGTTTATTTTTTGAAACCATAACAAGATATAAAATATAAATTCATTACATAAAATATTCATTACTATTTCATTTCTAAATCAAATTATAAGTTTACCACTGTGTGTAGTGATTAGGTACTTTCTTTCATTTCAGCCAAAGCCGAGGTGTGCCGCGTACGTACCCTTGAGCTAGTTGTCAAAATAAAATCGGCTGAGTGCCTTAAGCGCTCGCCTTAGTAGTCCGGTGAAACTGTTAAGACCTTGCTTGGTCAATGGCGTAGTCAGTTCGAAAAAAAAACTGTATTTTTATAACGTACTACTGTTCGCTACTGCGTCTACGTGTAAGTGACATTGCTTTTGATTTTCTACAGGAACTGCGTCTTTGGCTTAAAATTTAAGAAATTTGTTTCTTTTATTTAATTAATTCTAATTATATAATTTCTGCTAAGCCCTTATATTAAGGCTTAGCCCATGTAACCTAGATTACGTACATATTAATCAAAATATAATTATTGTAAAACTCCTATACAATCAAATTAGTAGTTTTCGAGTAATAACCACTCGAACACATAAAACTTGCGTTTTTAATGAATAGTATACGTGAAATGCAAATGAATTTCCCAATAATATAATTTCAATAGATATAGACCATGTTAAATATGAACTATACTAGAAGCCGGCCGCGACTTCGTCGGCATTTGTTTCTTTATAAAGGTTTATAGTAATTTGCGCGGAACCCTAATTAAAAAATTAAAGTAGCATAACTTATTCATTATAAAATCAGGTTATTTTTATGTATAGACAATGTGTTTGCAAGTGTCAGAGAATAATTCTAAAGTTAAGTTGTTAACTATGGTCTAAAGCAAGAAATTTATCATGGTATATGTATGAAGTTATTATACCTGCATTTTTGCTCAATCGTTTCAAAGACCAGTCCACTTTTTAGATATTATAGTTTACTAGTAACCCGCCCCGGCTTACCTCTAGGATTAGATATTAAAATAAAATGGCAAATGAACATCTAAACGACAATCTCTCAAATGTGTAAATATTTTTGAACATATTCCTGTTGCTTTCTCTTTCTTTATATAGAGATTTTTTATGCCCAATTATTCACTTTTCCGTACGATTTTTTAAACTATTTGAAAAATACCAAGAAATATTTTTTTTTAGTGTAGCACGGCAAAAAATACGGCACTGTGCCTGATGGTAAGTACAGTACAATCCAAAAACAATGGCGACCACCGAGTGACACACTATCCATCGCCAGTCGACGCTGTCATGCCGGCAAGCGAAGAGCTGGATATGCACAGGCTGATACCGAAACGGCAGAAGCGAATCACTATGACGGGCATTTTCGCCATATACATGTTGGCTGCGACCCAGTCGGGCTGTAAAACCATACCACTCCGCTTTCGCCATTGCCTCGTTCGTTATTCAGTTATATATAGCCAAACACGTACAGCCGTTCTGTAGTGATGTGCATACATACATTCAGCAATCAATTTTTATCTATATAAGATTATGAAAACCACACATTCCTTTTCAGTATATACAAAGAATAAATATTATCTGTGTATTGGGAAACCAATACAGTTTATCTTAAGAATAGCTGCGGAAATATTTCTATTCCCAGATACTAAATAAACACAAAGGAGGCCGATAAAGTCACATTGTTCACAAATTCTTCGTAGATACGGTTGGAATCCCTCTCGATATCAATAAACGTACATACTCGACTCTCAAACTGTGAAGAACCCTTCGGATTACAGCATTTCCTTATTTATGATTTATATACAAGATAATATGAGATAAATATCTGATAAGATGTCGTATATAGTATATATAGCATTTTTTATATCGAAACCATCAATAACAAGTGCTAATAACGAAGACATACACCATGAACTCTATTATCTGTTTTGCGATCGTAAGTATTTGTCATTTCTTTGAATTTTATCTCACAATTTTTTCAAGTTTTCATCCACTATATATACTACAGTATATATAATGTAACTGACAATAAAATTGGTTTATGATTTAATTTTGAATGGTAGACTTTCAATATATTTGAAACTAGCTTATATACGTGACTTCATTCGCATTATTAATTATAGCAATATATATTTTCGTACAGAAGATAAGCTCAATACTTTGTGTAATAATTCCTACTGGATTAGAAAAAAAAACCTTTGCTGACAATTGCTTATAATGAGATACATAAAGAAAATATTCATATTCATTCGAGTTACCCTATTTCAATATTTTCTCTAGATGTTTGGCCTACTTATATAGATATAAATGATATAATTAAATTAAATCTAGATAGTGTTACAGGACCAAAACATACACTTAATGTAAGTACTCTAAAATATGAAGTAACAAAAGAACTTATGGAGAAATATAATGAATGGATGGAAATATATACAGACGGTGCAAACACTTGTAAGGGTCAGAGTGCTGCATATTATGAACCAGACACAGACAGTGCTGGCCTCTATAATGTAAAAACAAATGTATCTATTATGACACTGGAACTATTTGCAATTTTGGAAGCTATTAAGCATGGTATAAGATCAATGCATCAAAATATTGTTATCTTAACGGATAGCAAGAGTGCTCTTCAGCATTTGGCTCGTTGTGCCTCTGGTCACAGAGGATTTTCGATAGCCTATGCAATACTTCGAGAGATCTTGAAAATTCATAGCTCTTTTATGCGTTTAAGATTGCAATGGGTTCCGTCTCATGTAGGATTAGAAGGAAATGAGAAAGCCGATGTTTTAACAAAGTTAGCTTTAGCAGAAGGCTCAGAGATAAGCATTCATCCACATTATTCAGAGGTATTATATAAATTTAAGATAAGGTGTCGTACCATGTGGAAAGAATATTTTAATTTGACCTCAAGAGAGAAGGGGATTTGGTATCATACTATACAGTGTCAGCCTCCACCTGTACCTTGGTTCACAAAGGCGAATATAGAAAGAACAGTACTTATTTCTACTTTTAGATTACGGTCTGGACATATTCCATCAGGGAAATTTAAACACCTTATGAAAATAATAAATTCACCAAATTGCAACGAGTGCGGTAAGGTTGACGACATCCATCATCTTTTGAAAGAATGCAAAAAGTATGACATTGAGAGGATGCGTCTTATTAAACAGTACAACATTAATATCGAGGATGTGGGTGTGTATCACAGTATTCTGTCAGAACCGATATCGGACTGTTGCAAAAAGCTGTGTTATATATTTAGGTTTAGTAGTTAGGCTATTTGTGTTTTTAGATTTAAGAGTTTTAGTTGTATATAGATATAAGTTACGATGGGACTGACATGTCAAAAAATGATAAAAGTCCCTTAAAAAATAAAGAGAAAAAAAAAAAGAAATATAAAAGCAAATGTACTTGCACATTTTTTTGTATTTTGTAGTATCTACTTAGAAAAATCATAGTTGCTTAAAACTTTTATTTATTTATTTTATTGTATTGCTAAATAAAGTAAAATGTATCCATATTTTATTCAATGAATGAATGAATTCTTTATTGCACTTTTGATTTGTACACTGGCGAGCTTAATGCCATTAGGCATTTTCTTCCAGCTAACCAGCGGTATTGATGCTAATCAAAAACTTTTGTAGGTTATGTCTATATAAACAAAACAGAATAAAATGGATAAATAAATATATACATGTATACAGTATTATAATAAAATAAAAACATCATCATCATCATTATCACACTTAAGTAGGGCCGGCACAACGTTTTTTCTTTTTCCACTCTCTCCTGTCAAATGTCATCTCAATATTCACACCTTTTACGCACATATAATTTTTCACGCAGTCCATCCATACCTTTTTCGGTCTTCCTCTACTCGTATATCCGTCCACAAACATACTCAACACTTTTCTAGTTACATGGTCTTCATCTCTCCTCATGACATGCCCATACCATGCTAACCTATTACTCCTCAACTTATCTGTCACTGGTGCTATTTTCAAATTTCCTCTGATATACTCATTCTTAATTTTATCCATTCTAGTCACACCACACATCGATCTTAACATTCGCATCACGGCCACATGTAATTTTCTCTCATCCGTCTCTTTCGTAGCCCATCACTGTCATGCATACAGCATGACTGGCCTTATCATAGCTAATAAAATAAAAACATATATAACATAAATATACATACATACATACGTACAAATATATAACAAATGACAAAAATATTTTATTATCGCCGCTTGATTGATCACTACTCTATATGTCGCTGCAAGGTTCAATTTATTTGGAACAGTGCAGCGAACATAAATGTATTATTCTTTAGCACTAAAAATTTTAATAACTTTATACTATAGGAGATATCGTGATAAAATTATAATAAAACCGTGTTACATGGATCAGAATACTGGGCTACGAAAGAGGAGAGAAGATTACATATGGCAGAGATGCGAATGTTAGGATGGATGTGTAGTGTAACCAGACTGTATAAGATTAAGAATTAGTATATCAGAGGAAGTTTGTAAATAGCACCAGTGACAGAGAATTTGCAGAGTAATAGGTTAACATGGTATGTGCATGTTATTAAAACAAACGAAAGTAATGTAACAAGACCAGTTTTGAGCATAAAAGTGGACGGATATAGGACTAGAGAGAGACCGAAAAACGTGTGGATGGATTGTGTGAAATCTGAGAAGCGAGAATAGAAGAGGAAAACATTTTGTGCCGACCCAACTTCGCTGAGTGGTAAGGAGAAGATGGTAATGGATTCGTTAGGAAAATGTTCAGATGTTTAGAAATTCTGGAAATTTTCATAGGACAAATATATATAGTCAACAAATAAAAACTTAAAATGTAAAAGAACTTACATTATTTAATATAACAAACCGTATTATTGTCCTCAGATCATGCTTCTGGGAGTAGTGGCCGGACAACAAGCATTACGCGAACTCCACCAACCTCAAGCAATCGTTCATCATTCTCGAACACCTCAAGATGATGGAATAACAGACAATGAAGATTCTGTAGACTGGGTTGATGATCTTGTTAAGGAATTTAAAAATTTTACAACATGCGATCCCACTCAAACGCCTTTCATGTCTTGTTACGACTGCAATACTCGTCTCATCTGTAAGCCTGGAAAAGCAGTGTTGATTCGTTGTTCTGGTTTAGTGGTGTCGTATTGTAATAACGGACTTTGTTCTTCTATACCAAGCGACGAATGTGCTCCTGAATTAAACATTGAGGATTAATTGAACGGAATTTTTTTACATATAAATAAATATTATTTTTGCATTTTTTGTACATTATTCATATTTATCTTTTTTTATATCATTGGAGGCAAACGAACAGATGGGTCACCTAATGTTAAGTGATCACCACCGTCCATAGATACTTGTAACACCAGGGGAGTCGCAAGTGCGTTGCCAGCCTGTGTTGGGGGGGGGGAGAGGAAGGGAAGAAGGAATGGGAGGGTAGTTAGGTCTCCGGCGCTCTCACTGACCGAAAGAAACGCAACAATGCAAGCACTGTTACTTCACGTCGATTTTCTGCGAGAGGGTGGTACTACCCCGGGCGAGCCGACCCATTCATGCTGAAACCAGTAATAACTTCAGCTTGGCTCTACCACCTCAACCATCCACCTCTTCTTCCTCTACCATCTCTTAAATGCACGTAATTTGTTCCCAAAACACAACCAAGCATCACCTATTAATTTAGTTTATCGCACTTTTTTTTTTAATTACAGAACTAGATTAAATATATATAAACTAAGTTTATATACCCCCTAGTCCCCTAACCCCTTCCCTCCGAAAGATGGCAACGCACTTACGACTCCTCTGGGATTGTTAGTGTGCATGGATGGTGGTGATCACTTAACAGCAGGTGACCCACCTGTTCGTTTGCCACCTATTACACATAACCAAGACATTACATAGTATAAAATAAAGTCCTCTGCCAAGTTGGTCTGTCTGTTGGCGATAAACTCAAAAAGTACTGAACGCATTTTCATGTGGTTTTCAAAAGTAGATACAGTAATTCATGAGACAGGTTTAGGCATATAATTTGTCAAGGTTTTTTTTATTATCAGGGCGGCGCAGCGTCCGCCGGTCCTGCTAGTATAAAATAAATTCTATTATCTGTTTGACATAGTAACCTTTTGACGTGTTTTATGAGATTAATTTTACAAATGTATAATTGTATCGTTCAATAATCTATATTACATACTATAACTAGTAACAGCTTATAACATGGTTTTCTTTAAATGATTTTTAATAATATATACTTTACTACGTTTTATATTATAAATAAATTAGAAACAAGCAAGCAGTTTAATCCGATACATCATAGCCACTGGTTTATTTTTGATTAGTATGTATTCTCATTGGGTTAGACGGTAAATTTTTTTTTTTATTTTTTTTTATTTTTTTATTCTTTTGGTGGTTTATTTGTTTAGAACAGAGTGACCTATTACAGCAAACATGAATTAACACTATGTACATTGATATACAAAAACCCAAGATGCACACTTAACGTCTCACAGCTGGCACACAAAAATGAATGCATAATTTTGGATTATGCACTCATTACAAAGTCTCGCGTCGCTTGCGTCCTTGTGAAAACAACTTTAAATCATGCAGGTAAGGTTGAATTTCCAAAATCATAAGTTTATCGCATAGGCATACTCGAAATTTAGTGTCATCAGATGATTTAACGTTAAAAGTCCCAGCTCATTCCACTAGTTTCAGCGCCAAGTCTTTCACAATTCAGGCTGTCCGACTATGGAATGCTCTACCGATTTCTATAAGATGGGCGCAGATCATGGGCATTTTTAGAACTCTGTCAAAAAACACTATTTATCTATTTAAAATTCGCTTATGTGTATATATTTACCAATCTATACATCTATATAT
>MU159381.1:124873-138090 GCA_015888305.1 Antheraea pernyi | reverse complement strand
TTCAAGGAGCAATATTCGTTAAAGATATCGAGATCATATTGTAATTCCTTACAGTCAGCTTCTGACTGGATAATTTTGAAAATCTTTGTGTCGTCTGCATAAAGTAGATGGCAAGAATTATTGAAACAATTTCCAATGTCATTAATATATAGCGTAAAAAGGAACGGGCCCAGATGAGATCCTTGTGGAATACCGGAAGGAATCGTGAGAAACTCAGATCGATATCCTTTAAGTGCTACAGCTTGACTGCGGTTTCTAATATAGGACTCAATCCATCTTAGCAGATCGCCATGTATACCCATGGTCAATAATTTTTTAAGTAATATTGAATGATTTATTTTGTCAAAGGCTTTAGAGAAATCAGTATACACGGCATCCACTTGACAACCAGAATCAAGAGCTTTAGTAATAAAACTTGTGTAAGAGATTAAATTGGTATCAACACTACGACCACGATAGAAACCATGTTGTTCAACAGCGCCATGGTGATGCATTTGTGTCGTTAATTCATCTGTGATAATCTTTTCAAAAAGTTTTGCAAAAACGCAAAGTTTTGAGATTGGTCTATATTGTTTAACATCGTGTCTATCACCTCCTTTTAGTATTGGTGTTATCAGTGCCATCTTCCAAATATTCGGGAAACGTCCTTCTGTTAGAGATTTTTTATAAATTATAAAAAGTGGTGTAGATAATTCTTTCGCAAGTTTCGAAACAAGAATGGGGTGAATATTATCAAAACCAGCCCCTTTATTAACGTTCGTTTGTTTTAAAAGCTTGAATACCATTTCTTGTGAAATGTTAACAGAACTAATATCAACTAATAAAGATACAGTTTGAGATATGTCATCATTTGAACTATGATTATTTTCCTGAGGACTGGTTACATAAACTGAATTAAAATACGTATTAAACATATTGCATATTTCTTCACTATCAGTTGAGGATTGGTTGTTGTAATTTATATGCGCTGGTATGCTGTTGTCGTAGAATTTTGATTTTATAAAGGACCAAAAATATTTTGGCGATGTACTAATTTTATCTTCAGAATATGAAATGTAATTGCGATAGCATTCTGCTTCTAATATTTTTTCTCTTTTACGCAGAATTTTAAATTCTTCAAAGCCTCGATAATTTTTGTATTTTTTCCAATTTGCATGAGTTTTTAATTTTTCTCGAATAAGTTTTAGAAGGGCACGTGAATACCAAGGTGGATAATTTTTATTTATATATATGGGTTTCTTAGGAACGTATAAATCAATTAGCTTATGCAAAATGCAATAGAAATAAGTCACCGTTTTCTCCGTGTTTAAGTTGCTGAGACAATGAACCCAATCGATATCCATCAAACCCTTACTTAGAGCTTCAAAATTAAATAATATTAATACTAATCGGATCTTTCAATAGCATTTCCAAATATATTCAATATTTTTGTAATCTGTAACGACATACAAGAAATACGTTTTATTTCTTTACAGTTTTCTTTAACAAACCGACTTCGTTAAAAATTAATAATAATCATATTTATTTTATCTAAAAGTAAATATATACTTAGTCTGGCCATAAATATTGTTACAATTAAAAATAAACTAAATATTACATTTGAATTTGGAATCTGTCATTTTTATATGATTATTCATTGGGTTTTCTCATTTTGGCGCCAATACATCGTACAATATTTTGCGATATTAAAATGGAGAGGGGTGATAAAGAGAACCGAATCGCTGTGATTGCATTACACAAAGTAGGTATAGGTACAATGAGACCTCCTCTGTTTGTGACAGAAAAAGATCTGGATCTGACCGTCCACATAGTGTTCGTACGAAAACGGTGGTCAAAGCAGTAACGGAAAGAATTCGAAGAAATCCTGTCCGAAAGCAAAAGATTTTATCTCGGGAGATGAAGATAGCACCTAGAACCGTGTCGTGTATTTTAAAAGATGACTTAGGACTTGCAGCTTATAAGAGACGTACTAGTCATTTTTTAACTGATAATTTAAAAAAGAATAGGGTGGTAAAATCGAAATAACTACAGAAGCGATACGCAAACGGCCGTCACAGAAAAAAATTGTTTACGAATGAGACAATTTTTACAATTGAGCAACATTTTAACAAACAAAATGACCGATTTATGCTCAAAGCTTCCCAATTAATCGACAGAGTGCAACGTGAGCACTATCCGATTTCAGTGATGGTTTGGTGTGGTATTAGCTATGAAGGAATGACTGATCCATACTTTTGGGAGAAAACTATCAAAACATCGGCACAAGTGTATCAAGATACCATTCTTGAGAAGGTAGTGAAGCCCCTTAACAACACCATGTTCAATAACCAAGAGTGGTCTTTCCAGCAACACTCGGCGCCGGGTCATAAAGCTCGGTCTACGCAGTCTTGGTTGGAAACGAACGTTCCGATCTTAATCCGCTGGATTTTGATTTATAGTCAGTTTTTGAGAGTACGGCTTGCTCTAAACGCCATGATAATTTGGAGTTATAAGTTGGAAATATAAGTTGGAGAGAGAATTTTCCCATCGAAAGAGTGCGTGCTTCTATTGATAACTGGCCTCAACGTTTAAAATACTGTATTGCAGTCAATGGAGACCACTTCGAATAAGCTTTTTATATTTTAAATTGTTTTATATTTATGTATTAAACTAACACACTGTAAAAGTAATAAATGTTATTTGCAATAGATTTTTTTTTTGTTTTATTATTTATGGCAAGACTAGGTATAAATGATACCTTAATAGTGTATACAATAAATCCCTGTGCAATGTGGAATGAATATTTGTAAGGTCTAAACAGCTTTGTACTAGATAGATTTAATTTTAAAATATTAAAACACTTTTTTTATGTCATAGTAGGCAAACGAACATGTGGGTCACCTGATGTTAAGTGATCACCACCGTCCATAGACTAACAACACCAGGAGATTCGAAAGTGCGTTACCAGGCTGGTGTTTGAGGTAAGGGCAGGGAGGAGGAAGAGTAGAGGGAAGGGGAGGTGGGCCTCCGGCGCTCTCACTGACCGAACGAAACGCAACAATGCAGGCACTGTTACTTCACGTCGGTTTTCTATGAGAGGGTGGTACTACCCCGGGCGAGCCGACCCATTCATGCTGAAACCAGTAAGCCTCAGCGTGGCTCGACCATCTATTAAATCAAATTGTACTAGTACCGACAAAAAAAAAATGTCTGTCTTTTTATCTTGACTAATCTCCGAAAGGGTCGAACTGACTTTTACTGGTACATAGCTCATTAAGTAGTAACTTAAACCACTTTTATTTAAGAAAAAATGAAGGGTTCCTACAAAGTATTTCATAAATAAAAGCAGACCCACGGGCACTTACATATTGTGTAAATATAATAGCTGTTCAAATATGTACATACACCAATTTTCTTAGCGAACAGTTAAACAGTATAGAAGTTGTGTGTTACAGCGTTATTTTGTGGCGTGTTATAATAAATTGGCCAGCATAAAAACTCTCACTATTAAAAAACCTTAGGTATGACTATTTTCGCGACCATCAATCAAAGGGAGTAACGTTAGTTAATCACAGTAAATAAACCAACATCCATTTGGAACCGACTTTAAAAAAGGAAGGAGGTTACTAAGTTCGGTTGTATGTTTACTTTTTTTATGTATGTTAATCGATATTTGAATTGGTTATATTCAGAGGTGGTCCCATATAAATGTGAAGAAAATATTCAACCCCTAAGGGGGTGAAATATCGTTTATTTGATTTTACGTATTTTCGTGAAATTGGAACCGATTTATTATACTTATACCCATTGGAAACCAGATATATTTATGCAAATTAAAAATTGAAAAATAAAAAAAAATTACAAAGAAAAATAAACCGCCTTCGATGTGAAAAAGTAATAAGACACTAAAAAGCGAAAAATAACTGAATTATTAAATTAACCAAATGAAATAAAAAATATTGATATTTGCGCTACTTAATAATATATTTGAAGTCGATGCCAACCTACATTTCAAATATGTTGCAGGTAATAAAATATGTATACTATACAGATATACATCATGGGACACGAGAGTGGACCAAAATCTTGTATGTAGATGATATGAATTTAGGTTGGCATTGTTATTTATATACATATATATTTTATTTGAATTACCTACCTTAAAATATTAATTTGATTTGACGAATGGTTTATGACCCGCCTTTAACGGTAACATTTCTCAATGTTATATAGTATCAAACACTCCTATTCTACGTATTTCACTCACGTATTCTGAAAATGGCATATCTCATTCTATATTTTTTACATATTCGTGGAAATGTTACATTATAATCTCACCGTAATAAGATTTTATTTTTGCAGTTAAAGAGAATTGGTAGACTCGACCTATACACAGTGTTTAAGCTTTGTAAGGTCAAAGAGGTGATCAGTAGTTACTGGTCACATTTCATTTCATATCTTTATATATATCATTCTTCTGTACGTGAGTATGTGTCTGAACGCCTCTTAAACGACTGGGTTAATGTTGATGATTTTTTTGTATGTTTAAGAAATAAACCACAACGCGGCAAGTGGCGTTGCGATTTGTTTCCAGAATTTTTTCATAACCACGTCAAGACAACGTCTACTGGGATTGCTATTATCATATATATTCCATATATACATACTTATATATTTCGACGTTCTAATTGCGAAACTCATTAGTTTCTTCACAAGAATTACTTATTCAGATAACGTGTTATCGCTTATATATTTTATCATTAATAATTTTAATTAGTAGAAAATTATAAAGGAAAACCAAAAACCTGACGACAAAACTTCTATATTGTATAAACAGGTGTCTTAATTAAATAACTTATGTTAATTAAAAAATAAAGTGAATCAACAACATCTCATATATTAAAATCCATCCACACTCCACAAATCCACAATATTATTATTAGTATATTTGTTTTAACACACATACCACTTACGCATACCTTTATTATATATATTTTATTACGCATATTTTTGAAGTTATACTTCTTTTGGCGCGTTAGGGAAAATTATGAGAGTGAATTTTTAAGATGCGCGCGCACACCGTCACGAAAAACCGACACCCTAAAGTTAGCTATAGTCAACATTTTGTTTTTTTTTTTATATTTATTGTTTGCATTTCTTTGTATTAAAACGTTCAATGTATTAAATACCTTTTTTCTATTGTTAGTGTCGTTTTTTCTACAAAGATAAAATTTTTGAAAAGATTTTTATCTTGTTACGCCAAAGAAGTATAACTTCTAACGCGTGTACAATGTACACACACACTTTTTTTAATTCCAGTGTGTTCGTAACTCTTCTCTTCCTAAACTGCTTTTCTGTTTTCTATACGTACGGGGAGTCACCTGTGTAGTTCTTACTCATATTTGCACCTGGTAGATGGCGCTGTTATAGACATATATATTTCATTAGTTGTTATTACTAATTTTTTACATTTACATTTCAGAAATAACCTAAATCCCAGGTCCCAGCACTTCTCAATAAGTTTTAATTTATTATTTTACATACATATTCATGATTATCTAATGTGAATTACTTTACGTTTGGTCACGTTTCCTTTACATAAAATCAACAGAAAACTGAACAAATTGTTCTATACAAATACCATTCAGATTTACTCGTAAGAGAAAATCGTGATCTAACTTACATAAGATTTAGGGTTGCACGCAAAAACCTGGTAAATGATAATTTAAATTAAGTGCAAGCTGTTATATTCCAAGAACCAATACAATACTTACATTATTACTCTTTCAACTTACATAAACTTTTCATAAATTATTAATTCAATAATTTTTTTTTATTTAAGTACCCCTTTTCCCCCTGGACATTATCCGAGCCTTTATTTACAAATGTCCATTTCTTTCAACTTCTTTTTTATACTAAGATAATGATGATAAATAGAGTTGAAAAAGAAGTTCAACAATTGTACATTTATCCTTTATGATCCATCATAACTAATATCCATCATAACTAATAACATCATAATGCGAATGCGGGTTTGTTTATTTGCTATGCTTTCACGGCTAAACTACTCAACCCATCATCATTCGTTTGCAGGTTTGTCAGTGTAACAGAAAAAAGAACATAGAAAGGACTTTTCGTCCACAGAATTCATACCTACTGTTTCCGTGGGATAAATAATATCTACATTCATGCGAGCGAAGACGAGTATAAAAGCTAGTTTATTATAAGGCATATTGAGACATAAACGTTATATGAATATTTCGTACACCCCTGTCTGCTTAAACAAACATAATTAACATAATCATTGAGAGTTAATCGTATATAAGCTAATGTTTACAAATGCATTTTCATGCTATTTCAATAGTGACAGTATCTTGTAGTCTCGACATAGAACAGAATATATACAATTATTCTCACAAAATGAGTGTCATTATAAACACCGTCTACTTATTCATTTTAATGGTGAGATAAAAATTATATTTCATTTTTTAACACTTCGTTTAAACCAGGTTTGATTTCAATTGCATAATCGAGCAACCAATTATAATATATGTCGCTTGAAATCATTGGTGATCCTAACCAATATTATTAATAAATAATTGTTTCTTTGTTCGCATGTTTGTCACGCCATTACGCTATACACTATTCGAACGAAAATCATAATTACAAATTATAAAACAAAATCCACTGCCACATTTTTTTGTCTGTCTGTTCGCAATAATCTCAAAAACTACTGAAGGGATTTTCATGTGGTTTTCACCAGTAGATAAAGTGATTGCTGAGGAAGGTTTATGTATACAATTTGATGAGGCTTATTTTATTAACCTCCTCAGGGAGGAACAGCATTCACCGGGCCCGCAAGTAAATTATATTATACACGTTAGTACAAAAAGAGTAGGGCTTAATAGCAATAGGCAATTGTTAATTTCTGTTCGTCATAAATGCTACATCAAACTTATTTCTATTTGTTCTTATTCTTATAATTCGCACTAGCAATCAAATCTATACTATTACTTTTAATTATACGCATAAATTAATATAAATAAAATGATAAGTGTCTGTCGTTGTGCACGCATCATTGAAACAGTACCGGAAATATTTCATTCCGTTTCTTTTACTTCATAGATACTAATTACCCAGAATAAAAATTATCACGATAGTTTCATTTAAAATACACCTATCCAAGTTTTAAGAAACTACGATTATAGTAAACAATACGCCTTCAGTAATATGTTTTCGTGCCGTGGACAAGTAGGCAAACGATGCGCTGATAATGTTTTTCCACTGTAAATAAAATATATTTTTAGTATAATAAACAACGCAGTCGAAATCTCTAGTATCCGCTATAAACAACATAGGCACGTATGTGTAACAAATAATGTGTAAATATTTTTTTTAATAATTCTAATTTAGTTACAACGTTATAAAATTTATATCACAGTACATGGCTTTACTGCTAAAAGTACACAGAAGTTGAAGATCGCCATAATATTCAGCATGATAGTCCTTGTGTACATTGAAACACACAAATGTACACATACTTTCGTGCCGTGGACAAGTAGGCAAACGATGCGCTGATAATGTTTTTCCACTGTAAATAAAATATATTTTTAGTATAATAAACAACGCAGTCGAAATCTCGAGTATCAGCTATAAACAACATAGGCACGTATGTGTAACAAATAATGTGTAAATATTTTTTTAAATAATTCTAATTTAGTTACAACGTTATAAAATTTATATCACAGTACATGGCTTTACGGCTAAAAGTACACAGAAGTTGAAGATCGCCATAATATTCAGCATGATAGTCCTTGTGTACATTGAAACACACACATGCACACATACACACAAGCACCCTGCACACACACACGCACACACACACACACGCACACACACACACTACCGCACAAGTACTTTTGAAATGTAGTTTGTTCATTTAACTCATACGGTGGTCGTTGACACCTGTGATACAGTTGAACACTAGTACAGATGTCAACGATAATAGCTACTGGTACTATGATAAGCTAGTGTACTTAATACAGAGGATATTCAATTAAATTCAATGTTTTAGATTAAGTATATATCTTTCTCATTTGCTTTGTTTTAATAAATATTATTTTTATTAGTTTCTTTAATCACATGAATGCCAAAAATATAATATCTTTCAGCATGCCGTATCTATAGTCACAGCTCAAGATACTTCGGCAATTCCGACTATAGATATTAGCAGTCCGCCATCGATAAATTCAGACCTGAACCTGGACGAACTGTTATTAACACCTAAGAGCGAGGAGAGACACTTCATCGTCTCTGAATTTAAAACGTGCGACTACGCAGTAATAGTATGTATAGTTTAATTTCTTTTGCATTTGTATGAATAATCATATCTTTATTCTGGTAAAGTATCGTAAATAATTGTTTAAATTGATTAACTTTTTGTTTGTGTGTATGTGTGAACAATTTTCGAGATGATTAGTGTTTTCTTTAAGTTAGAGTGATACTCCTATACCAATCTCTAATATTTCTGGTTTTTAATAGGATTCTATTATCTTTACCTGTAGTATTTTTAACAGAATCTTTGAATGTGATCTTCGTCCACTTCAAAACTTTAAATTAAGTAGTATAATGTAATAAGTTGACAGTAAAAATATCCATGCCATTCTTGTCTCTGAGTCTTGGCTGAAACCATGTCTCCCCTCCACTTCTTACTCCCTTCCTGGCTTTCAGTTAATAAGAAATGATCACGAAAATAGAGCCGGTGGTGGTGTCGCCATATATTTGCGTTCACACATTCCTTTCTATATTCTTAGCATGTCAACACAGCCACCTCTCCCAGACGCAGGCGAGCATCTCTTTTTAGAAATTGAGCTTCAACGCATGAAACTTCTTCTTGGTGTTTACTATTATCCTTCATCACGTATTAACTTTTTCGCTTCCTTCGAAAATATTCTTGAAAATTTGACCCCCTCTTACAAACATACCATCATTATATTATATTATGCCTCCTAAAGAATGATTTTCGGTCGCACTCCCTGGCTTCTGTCTTACATTCAAGCAATATGAATATTCTTCCTCTCAGTGCTACACATCATTCCCCAAATTCTGTACCCTCCTTACTGGATTTAGCCATCGTTACTTCCACTGAATATGTCACAAAACATGATCAATGTTCAGCTGATGCGTTTTCATATCACGATCGAATTTTCCTCTCTTACAACATTCGCCCACCTAAAGACAGATCTAAAATTATCTTACAACGTAATTTGAAGGTATAAAGCTAGAGAACCTTCTTGAAAATACCAGAACCATTGACTGGACTCTCCTAAAAAATTCTCACTCTATAGACGAAAAACTACAAATTTTTAATTCAACAATGTTATCATTCTAATCATATCATTAAGTACAGTCGAATTGTTGGTATCAGTTCTATGAAAAGAAAAATCACCTTTATTACTAAGTCCACATAACCCTTTTCTTCATCGCTTGAAACTGGTGTATATGCTCTTATAATTAAATCATCATCAATCTTAGCCGACATGTGAATGTGCTGTCCAATTGGTAAACCTGAAATAAAATAGAAGTGTAAAGTTGTTGACTTTTTCATTCAATTTAACTTCCTTATTTCCTACAGAGAATGAATGTGGACTTAAAATGAGACTTATTTAGAACTAGCAGGCCTGGCGGACGTTGTCCCACCATGATAATAAAAAAAAAATCCTTGACAAAATATATACCTAAACCTTCCTCATGAATCACTATCTACTGGTGAAAACAGCATGAAAATTCGTTCAGTAGTTTTTTTTTATGTCACAGGAGGCAAACGGACAGGTGGTCACCTGATGTTAAGTGATCACCACCGTCCATAGACACTTGCAACACCAGGGGAGTCGCAAGTGCGTTGCCAGCCCGTGTTGGAGGGGGAGGAAGGGAATGGGAAGGAGAGAGGAGGAAAGCGAAGGGAGATGGACCTCCGGCGCTCTCACTGACCGAATGAAACGCAGCAATGCAAGCATTGTTACTACACGTCGGTTTTCTGTGAGAAGGTGGTACTACCCCTGGAGAGCCGACCCATTCATTCCGAAACCAGTAAAATGGTATAAACTGGTATAAAAATGATACTTAAAGAAAGTTTATTCATGCTATATAACTTGGGTTACTTGTAGTTGGTTACTTTTTTTCCTCCATGAGGAAATCCCTAACGGATATCCATCTCGCTGGGCAGCAGAGGATGGATATGCCTGAGTCACACAACGTATCTAATACTAACGCTAACGAAATCTTAATGTGAACAATTTTGTTTTATAATTATGAAGACTAAGAAGATAATAATGATGGATAAAATAATGTACGACATATTGTATAGAAGATTTGGATAAGCGCCTTTATTGTCACTTGGACATGGAACAACTTTGACAACTTCAGAATTGGCAGTATGGATTAATTCCTTCGCCTGTCCTATTGAATGAATATTATTACTATGACTAACGAAATCTCTCAACAGGAAAAAAGTGCCCGATTTTGAAACATTTTTCATTGGTGCTCTGCTTCTATTGGTCTTAGCGTGATGCGCGATATATAGCCTATAGCCTTCATCTATTATAACTCTGTCAAAAAACACTATTTATCTATTTTAATTTCGCTTATGTGTATATTTTTATCAATCTATATATATTACAATTACGTGCCACTATCTTAGGTGGTATTACCTAGTATTTATTCCTGTACACCCAGAATACCCCTTGAACCCTTGAAAAATTCATCCAAAGGTTGCCTGGAAGAAATTGCTAATAGCAATAAGGCCGCCCATTGTACCGTTAATGAAACGTGAAAAGTTTTTTGAAATGTATATATATATATCTATATTATAATAAAACTGTAGCAAGGTCAAATCTGTACATTAAATATTTTTTGAAAATTTTGATCGGGGTAGGCTTTGTTATCGATATAGAAGCCAAAACTAACCCTTTTAAAATTTTTGTCTGTCTGTCTGTCTGTCTGTCCCTGTGAACGCGCATCACTCGGAAAGTACTGAACCGATTTTGACGAAACTTGGCACAGTGATAACTAATGTCCAAAAATATTTTGGCGATGTACTAATTTTATCTTCAGAATATGAAATATAATTGCGATAGCATTCTGCTTCTAATATTTTTTCTCTTTTACGCAGAAGTTTAAATTCTTCAAAGTCTCGATAATTTTTGTATTTTTTCCAATTTGCATGAGTTTTTAATTTTTCTCGAATAAGTTTTAGAAGGGCACGTGAATACCAAGGTGGATAATTTTTATTTATATATATGGGTTTCTTAGGAACGTATAAATCAATTAGCTTATGCAAAATGCAATAGAAATAAGTCACCGTTTTCTCCGTGTTTAAGTTGCTGAGACAATGAACCCAATCGATATCCATCAAACCCTTACTTAAAGCTTCAAAATTGGCGGAATGAAAGATATATTTAAAACCGTATTTATCTTTCATATATATAATAGGAGAAAAATTAAGCACAATTTCAAGAGATTTGTGATGAACGTCTTCAGGGATAAGGGGTGAGGTACAGGAGTGACAGAGCAATTTTGGTTGCTTAACACTAGATCGAGAATACGCCTATTGGTATTATAACAACGGTTATATTGTAAAGTATTACTTAAACTCATAAAATCGGATAGAATCGTTACTACATTATGGTTACCATTGTTTAACAATTTTAATTGATAAAATTCGTCACGAACCCACTCTGCCTGAGATATATTATAATCACCTAAGATTAAATATATGCTGTCATTTCTATCATTTTGCATTATGTCACAAACATTGGTAAAAAACGTTTGTAATGATAATGCATGTTTACTATTATGCGGGAAATAACAACAGGCAATATGCAGTGAGCGTAAAGAAGCACGCGCAGTGTTCGGAGGGGAGTGAGGCGAGGGGTGATTATGAACCACAGCCGATGACGTCGAGCCGAGCTCGATGCTCAACCACAGCTCTTCAGTATCGCTAGCCGAACACCAGTCGTCGCGCCGTCGCGCTACGAGCCCGCGGCGCACCGCTATTAAAACTCCGCCACCCCTCACACTCTCACCCGTATACGAACGATCTCGTCTATATACTATATAATTATTATAAAAATATTCAGCGTTATCGAAATCTGACGTTAACCAAGTTTCTGTTAGACAGATCAAATCATAGTCAGATTGCAGGAGATTAGAGAGAAATGTATGTGACTTAGTACGTAATCCCCTCACATTTTGATAGTAAATATTTAAATTATTAAATGTGAGCTCTTTTAAAGGAATAAATTGCATTAATAATATGTTGATATTGATAATTAGATACTCCTATTAAACAATATTTGTATAATGAACGGAATTATTAGGAAATATGCATATTTTCAGAGAACATATGTTGACACATTTAAAAAATAAAATATAAATAAGAAATGTGTTTTTCATAACAATGATGATAATGGCATTCATTATAGAAATTCGAAGTGGTGAATGGCTTTTAACATAATTACAATAAATATTAATTACGTGGTATCGCTTATATAATATGAATACTTTGTAACAGAAATATATTTGCCATAAATGAGAAAAAAAATATCACTTTATCTTTTGAAGGTCTGATTCTTTGGAAATACGAATAATACCTGATTTATCATTCTTTCGCATCAGGATCTTACAGTCTCTAACCCAGAGATAAGAATAATTACAGTGAACCTTGAGCTCTCTGGCACGCCTCAACAACAATTTGTTAGCGGGTGTAAGATGGTCATTTAAGTAAAGGTTAGAAGAGGGTCCGGGTATTCCAATGTCCGCTGTCGTTAAACCGCGTCGTGCACGAACGGCTGCGATGAGCTGATCCTTGCGCCGGCGCTGAGTGAACCGAATAATAATAGAAGGATGGCGTGATTGATTTTTCTCGCCACCAGTGTTGTTATACGGGCGAACACGATGAATTGTGTCTATTGTTTTTCTTTAATACAATGTAGTGTGAAAAAGTTTTAATACAAGTTGAAAATAGTTATGATGTCATTCAGTGTTTAATTTATCATTATTTATTTTATGAATATATTTTAACGTTTAAATTACAATTTAACTTTATCAACTTGATATTTTATAATGTAAACTATACTGAGCGTATAGTAAACGCCTACAAAAAAGGCAAAGGGACAAAAAAGACAACGTACTGGGAAGACATTTATCGGCAATATATGTAGGTTATTTGTTATCTCAAT
>MU159381.1:77884-122364 GCA_015888305.1 Antheraea pernyi | reverse complement strand
GAACCCCCCCCCCCACCACTCATCAGTGCTTACGTAATACTTGAATGACCCCAAAGCTGAAATATGAAATATAATTCAGTTTCATTGCTTGACTAAAGATACATTCCGTTTTTAAAGTATATCTTTTTTTTAATAAATATATTTATATAATGGAAATGTATCCTGTATTGAGGTTCAATCCCACCATAGGTCTACGACCATTCGATGTGGGATTTTTCGTAGATCATTGTAAGCTACTTTTTTTTTTGATTACATTAACCTTTCGCCATTTTTTGTTGAAGCGATCGGGAGTAAGCTATTTATTACATTCATTAAGTTTTCGATAATGTAGCTAATAACAATAAATAACTATGCGTAATGATTATTTTTTCACAGAGAGCGTTTTGGTTTCTACTATGTGGATATCACAAATCCTGATCGCCCAAGGACTCCAAAACTTTCAGCTGAGTATTACCGCCAACTGATGGCAACACGTGAACTACCCCAAGATGAACGATTCAAGGACCCTTCTGTAAGAACTCACCATTACATATATATTACAATGCTCATAATTAGATTATAGTTATTGTTGTAGAATTAATTAGTACCCAGCTTCTTGCATGTGTGAATAATATAACTTATATCTTTGTTTTATACACGAGAAAGTACCATAGTACAAATGTCTTAATGGTAATAAACACCGTAATAAGTACCGTTAATAAAACGTGAAATGTTTTTTGAAATGTATATATATATATATATGTAATTGGGGTACAATAAAGTTTAAATAAATAAATAAGTTCGTCCCCCTTATTTAATAAGTTATTAAAAAAACTAAATATTCGAGTCTGCAAGTTGCTGTAAAATTAAAATTCGTTTAAAGACTAAAAAAGCAAAAATAAATAATAGTTAAAGACAAAATTAAAAAACTGGAAATCATTTTTAAATATGCATTGTTCATGCTATAGTTAACTTGATTGTAAAAAAAGCGTGAGGTGCTTTTCCCTAGAACTTATAAACAGCCACCAATGGAGTATTTGTAAACAATTAAGGTGAAGCACCCCACACTTTTTCTATGATAAAATAAACTATTAACACTTCATACTTAAAAAATATTTTCTACTTTTTAGTTCGGTTACCCACATAAGCATCTTTTAGTTTTTGTTTTATCAATTCTCTATTTTAGTATTTTTTATTGCAGCCTGGACGCACCTGTCACAGCTGTCGCCGGACTATGACTTGCTTACGAAATAATATGGGATTCGTGAAAAGATGTCACTTCTTTCTACCTTACTGCAACAATGGCTACTGTTCTCTCACTCCCAGCTCATTGTGTAATGCTACCTCTAGTTCAAGTAGTTCGACTTCTACTTCATCAACTTCTATCACTACAACTTCCACGATGGCACCGCAACAAGAATAGCTTGGTTATAACTTTCAGTTTTGTTATTGCTTTCATTATAAAATGTCACAAAGCTTAGTGTACGGCCTGAGTGCATTTGCGTTCGACGCTCGCGCGCCACTCAGGACACTCACGTATTAATGCATACGTTTGAAACGAACGTCGGACGCGACGCCACACTCGACGCTCGGTTGTACCGTCCACTCTGGTCGTACACTAATTCTGCACAGGGTTAGTGTACGGCCTGAGTGCATCTGCGTTCGGCGGTGCGTCCAGCGGGACGTCCAGCGTCCAAGAGCAACGCTCGCGCCCCTCTCAGGACACTCACGTATTAATGCATACGTTTGAAACGAACGCCGGAAGCGACGCTACGCTCGACGCTCGAGTATAGCGTCCACTCTGGACGTACACTTAGTAGTAGGACTTTGCCAGGAATTAACTTCTCTCACAATTATCCTTATCCTTACTTAATATTATAAATGCGAAAGTAACTCAGTCTGTCTGTCGCGCTTTCACGCCAAAACTACTGAACGGATTTAAATGAAATTTGGTACAAAGATAATCTAGAGCCTGAAAAAGGATTAATGCGAAATTTTAATGCGAAAAAAGGGTTATAATGGGGTTGAAAGGAGGATGAAAAGTTGTATGGAAGAATCGTCATTTTTAGAGCTAAAAGCTGGAAACATTTTTTAGGCTGTTGATTCGATATAAATAAATATGACATTCAAAGTTTGTAAAAGTTTTACCATCAAGGGTGTAAAATAACTATAGGAAATAGGGAATGAAAGTTTGTATGGAAATATGTAAGCTTCCGCTTCGATTTCAAAAATTATTTCAATCATATTGCTTGAGTTACAGAAAAATGCAAAGGATACTTTTCATCCATAAAAATTCTGTTCTTAGATATACATTATCACATATTATATCACATATATTACACATATATATGATGGTGGTAGAGCCACGCTGAAACTATTATTGGTTTCAGCATGAATGGGTCGGCTCGCCCGGGGTAGTACCACCCTCTCATAGAAAACCGACGTGAAGTAACAGTGCTTGCATTGTTGCGTTTCGTTCGGTCAGTGAGAGCGCCGGAGACCCATCTCCCCTCCGCTCTCCTCTCTCCTCTCCTTTTCCCTCCCTTCCCTCCGAAAGATGGCAACGCACTTACGACTTCTCTGGGGTTGTTAGTGTGCATGGATGGTGGTGATCACTTAACAGCAGGTGACCCATCTGTTCGTTTGCCACCTATGACATAAAAAAAAAAAATATATACATTACCCCGAATGATGCTGCGAGCAAAAGCTAATTTTGTATAATACTAATTACATAAGTTATAATTATTATGAATGCTATTTTTTTTTTAATTATTTTAATTGCCTAAAAATGTTTAACTCCGCGGAAATTACGTGTAACAGAAACAAAATATTTATTTGACGTAATTTATTTCTCATTTATAACAGTATACATAATTATGTTTAAAAATATTATTTAAGATTAAAAGTTATTATTGTAAAAGACAATTATAATTTCTTACTAATTACACATTAATAGTAAACTGGAATAAAATATTTAATATAATTATTATCATGATTGGCCACGTAAGTTGTCAATTTATTGTCCGCATATAATACGAAGTACGTATAATTATTTAAATATTTGTAATTTTATATTATAATATAATACATTTATCATTTCATATATATCGTGAAGCATATTTATTTCAAAGGAGAATTTATTCAAAATATATTACAAATTTATTTGTCAAACACAGCTAATTCTAACCAATAGGAATACAATTTTAAAGCAATGCTATTCGGAAATGCTTTCAACCTATTTCTAATAAACTCTTCCATTTCACCGAAACAACAGATTATAACGCTTGTATAGAAATTATTACAATGAAAAGATCTGAATAGTCGATACAGTTAGGGTTCTATATCCAATTTAAATTATATTATTTATTTAGTTTCATTTGATATACTTCACTTCTTCGTATATTATAAAGTCCTAACACTATATTTGCGATTGACATCTAAAATTTTTTAAATGTTAATTATTAAATATCTCATATATATTCTATGTGTCAAGCTAGCCAAAGTCGTTTTTTTAATAATCATGGTTTTATTATATTATTAATATGATTTTTTTTAAAGTAATAATCACAACATTTAACATCGTATTTATTATAAAGTTATTATATAGATAATATAATTAATATTATTGTCAATTTCAATGACCAAAATATTATAATTAATAACATCGTGTACAGCATGTTTTCTAAAGAATTAGGTTATATATTTTGATATAAAACGGTAAGAAGTCATGACGTCATCGTAGTTTAGGCCGAAGTTGCATCTCATAGACCATCAACGCTAAGATAACCAGATCTTAAGACCGTGGCGTCACCTAGCGCACACTGGCATAGCTACTGATTCTTGCGGCGACTAGGCAGACTGCTATTGCGGTATGCCTTCCTCAGAAGTATATTATCAACAGCCGGTAGCAATAGGTATCTCTTCCCAGACGTATGGTAAGGAACTTTCAGAGATCTGAAGTAGTAGAATCTGGGGGATTCCTTGGTGTTCATTTGCCAGCGGTTCTTATTGAAAGCGTTGAAGGTATTCGGTGGCGGTAGAGGCGGTGATGGTATCGATGGTGTTATTTTTGGGAAGTCGTTGCTTAGCGGTCTGTGGAGGTACCGCCCGGTCGGGTGCGAGTAAGGAGGTACTGCCGGCGGCGGTACGTCGGAGTCGTCTGAATCGACTGCGTCAACTTCGGGACCAGTGAAATATTTCCTGTACAAATATTGCACGTTAACTCAATTAGAAAGTCACTTTAGAAATTGTTTATTATCATAGGCTAAGTGAAAATTTAGACGTACTATTAAATAATCAATGATTTATTTTATTTAAATGCTATGTAAATAAATAATGTCTTTTATTTTATGACTTATAATATTGTGTTAGCAAAATCTGATATGGAGAACCCTAATCTTCTAACAATAAATAATTATCTACATAAATCTCACGATACACACATTTTCTAAAGATCAGTCCAGTCTATAAAGGTCAGGACAGTTTAGTTTAATTAGTATTAGACAGGATAGTTTAATTAACGAACTCCACTAATATATTTTGATTTTATTCTATTAAAACAAACATGGAGATCATAATTTAATGATTATGGCAACTTAAAAATTTAGGAACCAAGTCATGATTATAAATAATAGTGTATTAAGAATAACACATACAAAATCCTAATCCTACCTAATATTGTATACACGCATATACATTATCAATTTTCATTACAATTTTGCGTTATCTTTGGTACAGAAAAGAGCATAGGATACAGTTCATTCAAGATAAATACACTTTTGAGAAGCATAGATCAAATTTACATTAACACGAGTGAAACCGCGAGCAGAAGTTAGTTATAAAACATATCTATAAGCATTATAGAAATAATAGTCTAAAGAGGACAACGGTTCTGATTCAAAAATAATATTATAAGCTTTAGATTTGAAAGCAAAGAAGAAACTATTATATCACATGTATAAAACATGTATTACATAGTGAAATAAAAATATAAAACACAATACAAAGTTATATCGTGTTTATTTTGCGACGCGTTGCGAAGCTACATCCGGGAAACAACGCCATTACTACCGAGAAAACCTTTACGTGAACTCGGGAAACGCGAAGGTAACATTGTTAGAGATAAAACCATTCTATGAATAGAACTCAAGTGGAATAATAACAGAACACTCTGAATAGATACTTTGTGGATGTTATTACGCCCTCAATTTATAAAATCGAGATGTTAAACTCACCTAATTCCGATATTCTCGTCAGAGGGATGCTTCCTAAAATAAAAAATATATATTAATTATAGCAATTATTTAAAATTCCATTATAATTTCTTATTTAATTCGTTTTCTCTTAACTCCTACCAAACATCTTACACCCATGCCACCTATATATGTTATGTGTTACTAATAACATATCTAACGCCGAATAATCATGCGAGGTATCAGGTAATATATAATGTATACCTTATTTGTCTATATTTGCATTTTCACCATGATTTATGTCTAATTTCAATCATTTCCTTTTATTTCATAATACACTTGTTACATCCATGCCACCTATGTAAGTTATCACTAACAACTTATCTAACACCGAATAATCATGCGACATATATAATACTGACAGCATTTCTATATATATCTATCTCTTCGCTATCATTCACATCAAAATTACCATTCTTTGAACACCTACAAAACTAGTGTATTCAATTTAAATCGAGACTTTGATCACATTTATCATGCGTATCGGTTGCGTTCCTTTCTAACATAAATTCTACCAAAGCACATAACATTTGTTTCTCTACGTCACACACAATGATGGTTCTAGTAACCGAGAGTTATGAGACCTGTACATTTCCTGGCTGGGCAATAACAATCTAGCCCTGCCGGATCTACTATATCTTCCTCCTGAAAATCTAAAAGAAGGTAGTAAGCCTAAACGCGCCAGTGAACCGATGTGTCGTTTTACAAAATTATCGCGAACATCTTCATCTGTAACAGATAACAGACGTAACAGCAAAGAGAATTACGTTAAAACAATTCTCCTTCCGTCTGGAATGGTGAAAATTTTTAATTAAGTTTCCACTCACCTACAGAACGTTTGTCTTCATTCTCCGTGTCGGTTTTATCATCGATTTCGTTTGTATTAATTACATCTGGAAGCGAAAGTATATATCTTTTGGTTCTTACAGTTGGATCAATGTACATTGGTCTGTATAAACCATGAACAGGGAGTCCGACGGAGCCTCTTTTAAAATACCAATTATTTTCATCGCCTTTTTGATTGAAATAACCTTGAGAAGATTCAATGGCGTTACGTTTGTACACTTGAGACATTGGCGGGTATGGATCCGGATTGATAGATTGCTGAATGTCGTACATTTCATTTAAATCGAAAGGGCCATCGATTTCTGACATAGGTGGTAAGGGATTCTGATAAAACGGGTAATAATATTCCTCCTCATTTGTTCCATCTCTTTTGTGTAATAGTCCATTACGAGCCAAAGCAGCAATGTTGCGTTTTTCATCTTGTACATTATATAGTCCTCTGCCAACACGATAACCATCTCTAGCTAAAGCCTGAACGTTCCTTTTCATGGTAGTATAGCTACGAACTCTAGCAATAGAAGCTATGTTTCTTTTGTCCTGTGATTGCTCATCTTCAATGTCTGGTTTATCAGTTTCAACATATGGAGATCTATACGTAGGCAGCATTCCATTTTTAGCGAGAGTTGAGATACTCCTTTTGTAACTGGGTCCATAATTTCTTAAATAACCATTCCTGGCTAACGCTGCAATATTTCTTCGAGGGAATGTAGGCCATTCATTAACTGCATCTGCTGGTAAGCTCAACACCTTATGGAAAATAATTCGTTTATTATTATACTTATGATACAAAATAGCAAACGGCCATACTCGTATAGGCCAACTAGTGTTGTAGAAATACAGCAGTCTATAGTTATTTATAGCCAATACTAAAAAGAATCATAGTTATATTTTGGAACTTTAAATAATATGTTGTTTTATTTGAAGGCATAATGGGAAACGGCTTATTAGCCAGTTATAGTTGCTAACCGCACTCTTCGAACCAAATTACTCCATTAGGATTTTACGGAAGAAATAGATATGAAGTTAGTGCTTAAAATCTAATCGTCAACACCCTCCAATGTTTATTTATGCAACTTTAGTAGACAGATATAGGTATCGTACATTTGCAAGCCAGAGCAACTACAGAGGAATAAAATCCCATTAATTAAATTATTCTTTGTTTTGATACCACTTTGTTTTGTTTTATTAAGATCTATTATTAAGACTATCAAGAAGTCAATATCAAAAAGCATTTGTTGAATGCTACCTAACCTAATCTATAAGTTATCAGCTATGTGTTCTAAGAGCAAATTTTTTGCGGTTATAAACAAAACAACGGATTACCTGTTCTATATAAGTAGAGAATGCTATCGCTAATGCAGCCACTATCAGAAAACATCCACGTCGTCTTCCAAAATGCATCCTCGAGGGTTCTCTCATCTAAATAAGCATAAATTTTAAAGTATAAATTATTTAGGATGATAGTATCGCATCAGCAACACAAATTAAGTTTTAACTATTGGTATTTGTTCGCCACGGCTTCGCTGAGGTGTAGTAATAAAAACCTTAAACCAATACTTTCCTTTCTAGCACAACTACGTAATTACTGAGCAACTAAACTTCAATCAGTCAATATTATCCAAGAATTCCCTCTACTATATTTTGCCTCACTCACTTTTGATATGGAGATTTTTAACCCATTTTTTTTCAATCACAGTACGTTTCTTGAAATATAGGAAATCAATTAATACAAACCATTCCTGACAATTAGAAATATAACAAAAAAGAATGACCTAAATAGGACTTTTATGTATGTAGAGTTAACTATTATTAGAACTGCCACGTATATCGTCATATTTTCGAAAGTCATAAAATAATTTCTATAATCCGAACTTCAATACGTGACTAGCGGAGACACAAAGTTCTCCTCTTTAATAAGGCTGTCCTAAATAGGGATATGAAGTTGGCAGATTCAATTACGCGGAACGTGAGTTGTGGCACACCTGAGACAGCTCTCGTAAGCTAGCGATTTACTATATTTTTCTTAAATCCGTGGACTCTAAATTAATTTTAATGAACATATTTATTGTATCTACTTTTATATTACAGTTCCACCTAAACATTTTTATAAAGGGAGGTAATTCTATTTCGTATTGCAATTCTATGTTTATTAGCACCTTTATTATTCAGTTCTTCGAAACAGTTTGAATAGAGGATTAATTTTGGAGCTATTAATTACAAAGTAAATTAATGTTCAGGTGACCCAAATTGGTAGTCGACGTGTGCAGACGTGTAATATGTAAAACATTTATCTATACTAATATTATAAAGAGGTAAAGTTTATGACGTTGTGAGTTTGTGACGTTGTAGGGGGTAATATCTGAACTAATAAACCGATTTTATTTTACTAATAGAAAGCTGCATTATTTGTGAGTGTCATAGGCTATATATAAACCCGCAAAATTAAAAGACTTTTTTGTAGTTGTCGGATTTGTAAAGTAAGTCGGAGAAAAAACGGTCGATTAAAAACGTTTCTAACGAATGCTGCCTTAACGATGAGAGATATATGATTGAGTTCTAGAGCGACAACATATGTCTAACTTCAAGGTTTTTTTCATTATCAGGGCGGGACAACGTCCGCCGTGACGGCTAGTTTTGTAATACAGTCTGGAAAGACAAGAAGAACGCAGGACACTAATCATTCGACACTTGCTTCATATAGGTTATAATTCTTTGATATTTTTTATTGTTTTAATATTTTTTTTCTTATACTTTTTTGAAGTGCCTTTCGCATGATTATTTTAATTTTATAAAGAAATATATTTACTGTGAAAACGATATTGGAATATAGATTTTTATGTGTTTTAGATTTCGGGTAAAAAAATATTACCGTGGTTATATTTAAGTACCATAATGGTATATTTTATGTACAGCAGAAAAAACACAAAAAAATTGAAAGCAAAACTACATCGCTTGCCCCACTACTTCTCGGCAAGAGAATACATATCGCTGACTACATAGCGCTTGCAAAAATCAAATTTTCTATAAACTTTAAAACCATTATTATTAATATATATATAACAATTAAAGATATCGTTCTCATAACCTTGTATCATAAATTTTACTCGCAATATAGTTTCATATTTACATAACCGTTAAAATTTTATTATATAAAATTTTCACTACCGCAAATAAAAAATAGTTACCGAATGTATATAAGCGCGTCACTTTTAAAAGGCAGTACCTATTTAGCTAATTCTTTCTTTGCTGTGTTCGTAATAACCAGAAAAAAACTTGTATTGAAGAATATGTTTAAACAATTGTACGGCAAAGTGAAAAATTGGGGTTAAAATATCTCTATATAAAAAGTGATTGAGGGCGAGAGAAAAAAAATGGAAGGGAAATCTTCAAAAATATTGACAGATCGATGTTCCACTTTTCAGTTGCCATTAATAATTTATTTAATTGTATGGTCGTACTATAAATGTAAAATTGATTCCATCTTTTTCATTAGTACGTCCGTGTGAATCCGGCTTGGCAGCTAGTTTTAAATAAGAACTAATCAAGCCATGAAAGCATTAGAAGGAAAATAGACAAAGGTCCATGGGCGTAACTACAGCCGTACAGTAACTAAAATATCCTATTATTTTATGCTATAGGCCCCGGTGTTTTAGTGTCGAACGGCTATTATAGAGCGGATCAATATGTGAACGATGGTGATGTCTAGAATTGACTCATCTCTGTGCATCCATAAAAAACGGTATATAATGATGACTGGGTTGTTTTCCGAACCCGTGGTAGTTTTGACGTTCATAAACGCCTTATTAGGGCCTAAACTGAATAAATTATTTTTGATTTGATTTGTGTATTAGCAAAAATTCTTAAAACCTTAATAACCACATAACGAAAATGAAGATAGCGTCACACGCATCGTGGAAAGCACTATACACTGTATAACTGAACAGTAAGAAGCTACTCCCACCCCAAGAAATGCTGATACAAATCCCCCTTAAGACAAGATACGCCACTGCGAGGATTGTAATGTAATACAATTTTAAATGCGAAATAGCTATTATTTTCCTACATAAGATCAGATATTCGAGAAAGGTCAAACATTTGTCTTGCCTAATCACTAAAGTTTAGATAACATTGTCAGAAGTTTGATAATACATTTACATGGGTCTTACACGAGTATCAACATATTTATTCGCGTATCATTGATTCTTTCTAAAATTCTTTTTCTGAAGAGTTCATTTGTTTTGAATTTTCAAAATTTAATTAATCTGCTAATCGACAAGCACGTTCTGTCTCAAATAAATTCACCTAAGTTTTGTATAATGAGGTTGAAGTGTCTGTTGATTTTTGGAACAAATCTCAGAAACGACTCTACTGATTTTGACGAAACCCTTACTAGCAGATCGTAGATTTTTGAGCGTATTTCCTTATATTGAATATTACTACGCTTTTCGATATTGTCTAAGACACAATAAAAAAAACAGATGTAATTTAAATTTAAGCTCATTAAAGGATTGTAGAGGTTAAATATACATGAAAAAATTTCAATTAAAGAAATAGCAGCAGCATAAAACTCCCACAAGAAACAAAATTTTCATCAGAAAGCACATTTTCACCAGAAAGAAGTAGTGACGTTTAATATATAGTAGACAAAAGAAAAACGTTATACGAACACAGAATCGTCGTGTAATTTTACGACTCACGATTCAGAAGAAATGTCACGAAGTCGCTGTTACAGACAAACGGCTTTGTAAATCTGAACTCGCAGAGGAAATGAACGCTCGGGCCGAGTTAACAAAGGACTGAAAAGTTAATATCGACGGAAGAAAGCGGAATTGTCGTAACCCGTAAGATCCAACTTTACGCCAGAGTCAAAAAACTATTTAAAAAATTCATAACTCATACTATATTTATAGTGATAGAAAGTTGAATATCGGTATGTACTTATATAATCGAAAGCCTATATTTTACCCTAGTTACGACGATTTTCTTTATGTGTAGTACTAAAACTAGGCAAAAAACCAAGGTCGTATAGGTGGAAAATATAATCGTATGAAAACGAGACTCAGACTATTCGAAGCTGTATTTTTTTTAAATACAAGAATATGGTATAGAGTGGTTTAGCCCAAAATGCAAGTTACGATATTTCCTCTCTCTCCCGTCGATATCTAGATTCAAACACCAACTATAATATTAAATTCGTGATTCTAAATCTAAAAGACATATTGGAGTGTTTAGTGACGAAATATTTTGTTTAGGATGCTTGTGATGAAAGAAATAGCTGTATACTATCATATATAGATGATATATATGTTTCAATACTTGCCCACGCCTTTTTATTTAAATATATAATATTGTTTACAGATATCAATATACGAAAAAAAACCAATCGTTAACACTTTAATGAATTTGGAAATTAGCAGAAAGATACTTAATCGTAGAAGGTGTTACTATGCGGAAGTCCACCATTAAATATTATAGTGGACGTATATCGTGTATCGTAACACGAGTAATCGATTGTGGTCATCACACGTTAAACTGCAACTTATTTTCACAAATGATATTTTACAGTTAGGTACATACCACCAACAGTGTCAACCGACGTCAGGTTCAACCGTTAATCAAGCACGCGTTTTTTAATTCGCTTGGTTGTTTTAACTACTAATGTTTCGCCTTTTCTATTACCAGTTTCGGATGTAACTTATTCAGATACATCTCGCGCAAATAATTTCAAACATTTTCTATTGCAGTAAGACGTGGTAATGACCAATCAATACCACGTGGAATTGCAAAGTGACGTTCACTATAATATTTAGCAGAAAGACACTAAACAGTAATTTGAAGTCTAAAAGAGGCCCTGTTTAAAATTTTTCATGAGGTATATATAATGATAAACAGTAGAAATATAAATTTAGATTCAAGCCAAAACGTCGAATAATTAAAGTAAATGTAAAAAGCATTTTAGACCCGCTAAACGTATCCATAATATGTTAATTAAGTTGTCTTCAAATTACAACAACTGAAGAAAATAATATTTAAAAAAATTAAGTTACTGTAGAATTAAACAAACCAATAAAAACCATTTGGTCGATAAAAAACTAACGTTTTTAATTTGTACAAAATTTAATAATTGCTCTCGATTAACAAATATAATGTTCATAATTTTAATAAAATGAAAAGGGAAATGTAGGGATACGATCTTATTACTTACATTATCTACCTGTAGCTCTGCCGTAGTACTGTTTTGAACTTCAGGTGAACTTCAAACGTAATAAGAGAACTCTCCGATGTAATTCGGAGTTGATGGCGGGAATGATGGTCCGGCTGTTGAGTTAGGGCTTTTATACACAAACGAAAAAGCTCGCGCATGCGTTCATTGTAGCTTAAGCACCATTACGTGCAGTTTTATAAATAGCTTTAACCCAGATAAGCCTACTGTCCTATATTTAGGACAGTAGAAATAAAAAAAAATATCAGAATACCCTCTTTATCTAAGATTATTTAGTCTTATGATTTGCAGTAAGAAACGTGTCAGCTTTATTAGAAAAAATAAAAAGACAGTTATTTTAACAGTTTTTACCTTATATTTTACCTTATAAGTGTGTAATAAAAGTGCGTTGCAGACATGGCAAATGACAGGTATGTATAAAAAGTTATATTTTACTCGTGAGTTGTTTTTTTCTGTGTTAATATCTAGTTGATAACCTTAACTTTTGTACTAAATAAATATTCTAGCAAAATAATATAAATAAATTACGTATAACTTGTTACAAATACTAGCGTACTATATATAGGACAGTAGGATAATATACATGATTTTAGTACAATAATACAACTTTTTCTTTACAGACCGTTAGCTGCGCATGAAATTTTAGATGCTTTAGAAAATGTTTCTGATAATGAAGAAGATTATAGAGAACGACTGATATGTATTCTACCTGCTCCTGTTGATCCTGACTGTCTCACTGACGAAGATTCGGGTGAAGAAGATAATGTAACTTTGAATAATTTGCCACGAAACATTCTGCTTCAACCGGCTGAAGTAATGATTCAAGGGCAGATTATGGTGAGTGATACAGAAGAAGAACCTTCTGATTCTACAGGTCGAACTAAACGTAGGCGTACCTACGCATGGAGAAAACGGGACTTGGCAAAAAATCCCGTGAATTGGCCAGATGTTCAAGGCGCTTGCCAAGATAAGCGCCCAATTGAGTGGTTTGAAAACTTCTTAGATGAAGATGTTATTTCGTTGTTGGTGTCAGAGAGCAATAAATATGCTGTCAAAAAGAATTTGCCTGGAGACATAACCACTGAAGATATGAAATGTTTCATCGGCATATTGTTGGTTAGTGGTTATTCATGGCTCCCCCGTAGAAGAATGTATTGGGAAAAATCCCCTGATACAAAGAATGAATTGATCAGCTCGGCTATGACTAGGGATAGATTTGACTTTATTTTTCGCCACCTTCATGTCAATGATAATCTGGATTTGCAAGACAAATACACAAAAGTACGCCCCCTAGTTACACTTCTAAATAAAAAGTTCTTAGAGTTTTCTCCTCTTGAAGAGCATTACAGTGTAGATGAGGCCATGATCCCCTACTATGGTAGACATGGCTGCAAACAGCACATAAAAGGTAAACCTATTAGGTACGGGTTCAAAGCTTGGGTTGGTGCTACACGGTTAGGGTATGTTTTATGGATGGAACCATACCAAGGTGCTACAACTATGTGCAATCCAATATATAAAGAATTGGGGCTGGGTGCAAGCGTTGTTCTCACTTTTTGCGATGTGCTGATTTCACGTGGCTTCGACCTTCCTTACCACGTAGTTTTTGATAATTTTTTTACTGGGACGCCCTTGCTGGAAGAGATAACAAAGAAAGGCCTTCGTTGCACTGGGACAGTTCGAGAAAACAGGACATCTAGTTGTCCTCTGATTACATCGAAGTTACTGAAAAAAAAGGAACGTGGTGCTGTCGATTACAGAACGACACATGACAACACGTTCATTATTGCTAAATGGCATGACAATAATATATTCAGTATTGCTTCTAATGCTGTAGGAATAAATCCTAAACAATCTGCCAAACGCTTCTCACAAAGTGAAAAGAGAAACATTGTCATAGAAGAACCACATATGGTGTCCATCTATAACAAATATATGGGAGGAGTGGATCGGTCTGATGAAAATATTTCACATTACCGAATTGGTATACGAGGTAAGAAATGGTACATGCCGTTGCTCACACACATGATTGATCTTGCCGAACATAATGCATGGCAGTTATATAAAATAAATCATGGAAAACTGGATCATCTTGGCTTTCGCAGAAGGGTAGCAATTGCTTTGATTGAATCAAACAGAAAAAATGCCAAAAGAGGGCCTAGCCGACCCTCCCATCATGAACATGCTGATAGTCGTAAAGACCAAATGAATCATCTGGTTATTCCTCAATCGAAGCAAACACACTGTCGTCAATGTCACAAAAAATGTTTGACACGTTGCAAGAAATGTGATGTTGGAGTGTGTGTCAAGTGTTTTGAAACATATCATTCATAAATAGTGTTAATCTAGTAAATTACATATAACAATGGGTAATATAATCAATAGTTATCTATTAAACTACACTTTTTGATTACATTCTGTTTTGTCATAAATGGTCTTTTATTTCCTCTTATTATCCTACTGTCCTACATATAGGACGGCTGTTTCCCTGAAAGCCTTACACTTAATTTTTTTTTCATAATTTTTTTTATGTTGCATAAGATCTAATAAACTAAATAATGTAACTTTTTTCAAAATTTTCAGAAAATTTTAGTTTCAGGCTTATCTGGGTTAAGGTCGCAGTTGACATTTGAATAAACTAGAAATATGATATACTACCAAGAATTATAAATATATATTTTAATAGATTTACAAAGCAGACGTCACACTAAGAATAATGTGCCTTATATTAACGATAAATGTAGGGAGCAAGTCCTTGCCTTACATATGTTCTTGGGGGTGCCCGTTTGTGGGAATAAAGTTGCTTATTAGGTCATAATTAGTTTATTTAATCTGTTACAATTATGTTGTTGTGCAACCTAAATGAGTGTTTGAACGCAACTAACAGTTCAAGTATTTAATAAATATAATTTTAATTCAACTGTGTGCGTAGCAAGTGGGGCAAGCTGTGTGGTGTGCATGCGCCGGAGAGGGAAAATAATCGGATAACATTGTCTATAAAGAAATGTTGTAAATAAAGTACATTTATGCTTGTAATTTTTGAAGTGAAAACTTTAGTAGCGTCGCGCGATTTTTTGCAGGACAAAAACTTATGGGTACGCGTCACCTGACCTCGACATGCTAGTGAAGCGTCGCCAACATGCTCGTGACCTATTGAGTTTGCGTCAGACTAGCGTCCGGCGGCCTGTGTAGATATAATATTAATATTTTGTATTGAGTTTGTGCAGCCCATGTATTAGAATGTATATAATTATTGCTCGGAGTGCCAATAGATGTGAAAACCACACTAATGTGAATATGTAATTCAATTTTTAGATTTTTAAATTTAGATAATTCAATATAGTCTGAATGATATAAATCAAATCAATTATAGAATTGATTTAAGAATTCAAACAGAACACGGTTATTCTATTGTTTTGAGTTTCCAATTCTTTCGGCATGACTGTTTTGACTTTTTTATGTTTGATTCCTTTGTAGATATAATCTATCGTAAAAAATTTTTTTGTATTTTTTATATCATAGGATGCAAACGAACGTGATGTTAAGCGATCACCACCGTCCATAGACTCTTGAAACACCAGGGGAGTCGCAAGTGCGTTACCATCCTGTGTGTGGAGGAGGAAGAGGAAGGGTAGGTGAGGTGGTCCTCCGGTGCTCTCACTGACCGAACGAACCGCAACAATGCAAGCACTGTTACTTCACGTCGGTTTTCTGTGAGAGAGTGGTACTACCACGGACGAGCCGAACCATTCGTGTTGAAACCAGTAATAGATTCAGCGTGGCACTACCATCTACAAATAAAAATAATAAACAACGAAGAAGAAGTCACGGGTATCCGTTATGTATAATATATCCCTAATTATTGAATGTAACCGAAGAAATATATACGCAATAAAGAAAGTAGAAACTTTACGTTATAGCTGTCTAATCTCAAGAGGCGTTGATACGAACGAACTATGATTGGTCGCTGTGAGACTTCTGATATCATGTTAATGTCACCAAAATGATTTATTGGACTCGAGCGACAGGAATTTAATTCCATATTACAACTGCGGATTTCCTCTGACGGCGTTGCTCTCTTGTGAATAAATATATAAATGTGTGAATATTTATCATAATTTATTACAGACTAGCGGGCTCGGCAGACGTTGTCCCGCCCTGATTATAAAAAAAATCTTTGACAAATTATATACCAAAACCTTCCACTTCCATGAATCACTTTATCCACTGTTGAAAACCGCATGAAAATTCGTTCAGTAGTTTTTCAGTTTATCGCGAACAGACAGACAGACAGACAGACGCGGTAGGTGACTTTGTTTTACACTATGTAATAAAATAAATAATGACAAAATGAAATAGCTTGACCTTTTCTTTTGACATATCATATGTAGTGACCCAAACCACGGTTTTGGAGTGATGTATACCCACTTATTAATGTGGCGTCATAATTGACCGGGCGATGTACTAGCCGATCCCCTATTTGGCGCTAAATTATCCCGATAATAATTGATAGTTAAATTCATTCATATTTGCTAAAATATTAACGTAAATTATATACTGTAAAGAGTAATTTTTATCTAAAATAAATGTTCAGTGTAACAAAAATATTTAATTGTATAACTACATTTGTCATAATAACTTAGCTAATAACCCATTTTTAATAATATGTAAAAGATAATAATGTTTGTCGAAGTTATTTTTAGAAGAGATATATATTCATTTTTAAGATATGCAATTCCATAGTATGGTGTTTTAATGTAACTCATGAGATCCGGTTTTTTTTTATTTTCGTTTCTTAATAATATATTTCTTAATAATTTATAATTATATTTCTTACTATTATTTAACTATATATACCTACACTCGAATCTTAATAACTTGGCCCTCAAAAGACCATAAAAATCAAAAAAGTTCCAATAATTAGAGTTTAAATAACCAAGAGAAAGGGAGGAAAAAATTCAAGTGAATAAGAAAAACCTTGAATAAAAATCCTACTGGGGAACTCCCTCACCTTAAAAATTAAAATTACCGAAGGGACCAATTAATACTGATCTTATTCTATATCTTATTGAATTAACAAATATTTTTAAAGGGACCGTGAAAAAATTCAAATTATCGAGAAATTTCAATTACTGAGTGTTAAATAATCGACAGTAAATTGTACTAGGTGACTATTTAGACAGTAGCAATACTTCTGGAGGAAACTCTGCACTCGATTCTCGGTCTAACTCAATTAAAAAATATGAAATAGGTGCTTAATGTTATACCTTATTATCTAGAAAAATAAAAAAAATATATACAATCCTATACGCATCTACATTAAAGCAGTGCCAATGACCGTCGGGTGATTTTACTTTCATTATCAAAGGAAACGTCAGGTTTTATTGTCCGTTTTACTATCGAAAGTTAATAAGTCCGGATCGCCCATTGGAGCTTTTGGCACCGGTCATTTGTCTTAGGTTTATTATTTTATTTACACGTTCATAGCTATACTTTTAAGAGTCTTAGAACAAACTTTAACTTTGATTTTCTTTGTTGTTTATTAGTATTTGTTTTGTTATTATTATTTTATATGTTAAATGTGACCATGAAGTGCCATGCCCTATAATACTTCGAGTGTCTAAACAGTCGACTGGTATATATACTTTTGAGTAGTTTAAAAGAAATAAGCACACACACACACACAGACATACACGGATAGCGACTTTGTTTTATTCTATTTATTATGGATGAAAGCCTGAATTAATATTACAAAAAGATAGCTTAATATTCTTGTAATTTATAAATATAAAAAGAAATATCTAAAATAAATACACGCGGACTGTCATTGCGAGCAGTTCGTTCAGGAACAAACACACAAATTATTATCTTCAGATCGTTTCGTTTTTTCATTTATTTCAATAAAATAATTATTATTTCGTTCGACGCTTTCCAAATTATTATTAACTGGTGCTTTATTCTCATGAGACGGTACTGAAATCGTAGCATAGTTATCCTCAATCGATGCGGGTTTCTCTGAGGTCGTGTCGCTCTCTGAGTCCACAGGTGTAGAAGATGTTTCAATTCCTTCGTCTGCAGTGGCACATTTTTCACCTTTAGTCATGGAACATAAACCGTTCCGACAATATTTGAACAAGCTTTGCATTCCACTTGGACCGCTTCGTCAGTTGGATAGCAATGAAGTGCTGTGTTACAGTCAATACATGTACATCCAGCCTAGAAAAAGTGAGTAATTTTTTACAATATTCTTTTTTTTTCTATAAAGAGTAGTGGTGCTCCATCATTTCTGCCTACCTCACTAGAAATACGCTATTCTGATAGATAGATATTTAATATTCCTGACAATTGAAGAATTTTATCAATTTGCTTCGATAATTTAAAAGGTTTTTTTTTATTCAAATCGGTTTCTACTACATTATTATTTTATTAGTCTCAGTTGATTTTCTAGTTTACTTGTTATTTTTATTAGTAAACCTTAGAAATTCCATTCTAATTATATATATTAATAGCTATACACGCAGCTACGCACGCGTTTTTTTGAAATCGTATTAAAGAATTATAAAATTGTGAGACTATGTACAATTATAGAAATGTTCTTTAAAACCAATTGTAAGTACAACATTCACGCCACTTACAGTAACATGTAACGTGTACATTAGATAAATAAATACTAACAGCGTGCCAAATGAGGCTTGTCATCAGCAACATATTTGGAACCTTAACCCACCATATAACTACCTCAGTGCAACTAACATAACATGATAATATACACTATTCTCATTTACGTGCTATTTCAATCTGTATCATAACAGTTATGAAAGCGAGTACTTATAATTATAGGTATTAATATATGAAATGAAAACTTAATAGTCACAGCGTTTGTTGGAAATTGCTACCATCTGTTGTTTTAACTGAACCATTAACATATAGAATAGTAAAATATAGAGCGTATACCAATTAGTTATGTTGCAATTTAGGCACACTTACTTGTTCTTTAAATACACAACGAGTAAGTGAATAATGTCGACCCAAAGGTACCGTTTGCGTCTTCCATACTTCACTAACATCAATTTCTGATCGAATCAAAAGCAATACAGATGTAATCTGCAACAGTAATACGTAAAACACAGAATTACTTATTTACGCAACCGGCCGATACATTTTGAATGACTACTTATCTCTCTCCTACTTTCAAAGAGTGTCTTATTGACTAAATATTGTTTTTTTTTTTCGAACTGACTACGTTATTGGGCTTGCCAGGCCTTAACAGCTTCACCGGACTACTAAGTCGAGCGCTTAAGGCACTCAGCCTATTTTAATTTTGACAACTAGCACAAGGGTGCACGGCATAACTCGGCTTGGGCTGTTGCCTAGGTTACCTCAATAACTCGTATATTTATTTCGTATCGGGCAAGTTTCTACAAATTGTGCTTTGGTTCATTATAGAAGCATTAAATGTCCCTAGGTTACAGGAAATTGAAATAAAAAACCTAAGTTTACTATGTAAGTATTATTTCAAATGAAAAAACTGTTAAATGAAAAGAAAGTATTTACAATTCAAATTAAAGGCGGCTCGCATTCTCAGGTAGTTTTTTTTAATATACAAAACAATATTCAGAAACATTTGTCTAATTTACAGACATTTCTTAGAGTAACAACTTCAATTTTTTTAAAGTGCTGATTGTTAAGTTATTGCAACACAGTATATAATAATGAAGTAAATTAACATCTCCATAGGTCTAATGAGTAGTCACTGTAAAAGCCTCCCAATTTTATCTACCTTCAGTCTCACTCTATAGTTTTGTCAGATTACCAACCTAACAAATTTAGCTTATAATAAATTACATATGTGTAAGGTCTGCTAAAGTGTTCTTGTAAAACAAGTTTAATCGTATCCTGGCTACCCAAGACATAGGGGCTTGTTAGGGAGCTGTTGTAAAAATACGTGAAAAATGTAAATGTAAATAATTAATTTTGAATTAAAAAAAAAGAAAATCAACAATGGTGAGAGTTACATATCTGCACGATAGAGACAGTTACACAGCGAATTACCGGACACAAACCCTGTTAATACAACATGTGATTAAACGATATCAGTTCAAATAGAATTACTTACGAAAAATATTGAGAACAGAGCTTTACACAGCATTTTGAAGACCACTTCGCTTACTAATAGCTTTTATCTTGTGATTTTTGAAAGTTTTGTTTTTTATATATTTCCACTGCCTATGAATTTCATATATGAATATGTTTAATTAACTGTATTATAGTACAAATACGTACAGAAGTATTAAATCTTCATGTATATGCTCATGTTTCTCGATTGATATGCACGCGTGAATAGTTGCAGCGGCAATGTGCTCCTGCAGTAAATGCAGGTTGTAAATAACTGGACACGCAATGTTATTATAACCTTCACACTGCAAAGAGTGTTATTCTCAATTTCTTATTTCTATTAACAAAGAAACTCTTTATCTAAATATTATAAAAGAAAGTAGCTTTTCGTGTCTGTCTGTGTATTCCTTAAGTTCTACTAAACTACTGGATTTTGTGAAAAAGTAATATATGTGAAAAATAAAAAATATTTTTCTTTCTTTGGTTTGACGAAATCGTTTTAGGGCATAGGGATTTGTGTCTAAATCCACCTTCATTTACATTTTTAAGAAATGTAACAGTTACTTCTCTTAATTCTGGGAAAAATATTTGACTCTACAAATTTTGCGTGTAAGCACTGTTGTAAAATGTAATTTTATTACGTAAATACTAATGTAATTTTATTTTTAAATACGTAAATAACTATACTATACAGTATACTGTAGTTTTATTAATCGAATATAGGTTTTCAGGTTAGACTTTTTAAATAATTCTAGGGTTTTTTACGATGTTACATAATCAATTTCAATTTAAGCGTTCCGAAAGTGCTTATGAAAGTTAAAACTACCGCCGGTTCGGAAAGCAAAGTCATCGAGAAAAAGCAGCAACAATCTCTGTCCGATTGATCTTGTACGATGAACGTACCTACATATTTTTATGAGAATACAAGATATTTACATCCGTTCTTGGCGTATGCAAAGAGAGCAGTGTTATTTTCATACATCACTATCGTTCACACACTGATTCACCCTCTATTAGCCTTATATTAATAAGAGTTTATTCTGTTGAATAATTATTCTTGTAATCGCACGTAAAGAAGGTATCTAATACAACTTTAGTAGTCCGCTCCAATAGCTTTATGTCCACTCCTTTCACGTCTTCGCTACAGGTCTAGAACTTGTAGTCCGGTGAAGCTGTTAAGACCTTACTAGTCCGATATCGTAGTGAGTTCAAAAAAAAAGTCTAGAACTTCGTCTGAAAAGCTAAATAACATTCCACAAACCTACATCTTTAATATAGCATATATAAAATACATATAAATAACACATAACTCTAAATGTAAATACTTTCAACTCTTTTTAAAGACGAGTTCGCAACTGACGATTATTATTTCTCCTAAAATAATTTCGTGTCACCTTTGCGGTCATATGTTTACTTCCCGTGCATAATAACGATAGCGGTGTGTGCAGATTGCTAATTTTATAAATATTGTTCAATGAATGAAAATGTATCGTACATCGAAGAATTTTAAACATATTCTTCGAGAGAAAGAAAAAATCAACCTATATTATTGAAGTAAATCTTTTTTCGGAACAGAGTGAGTGAATCAGGTTTTACGAAAAGATATAAGTAAATATAGCTATAAAAGTATATATATATATATATGTTGAGGCTGTGAGAAAATGAGGTACTATATTCTTTAGTATTCGAAAACGTTTCTTACGAACGCTGCCTTAACGATGAGAGATATATGATTGAGTTCTAGAGAAAAGTTGTAGCTTGATAATGCCTATTACCGCCCAACGAAGTGGGCACGGCTCAACTAGTATATACATAAAATGGAACGATCGAATATATGTAAACGAATATTTCAGAACGGCTGAGCCTTTTTCACTATTTTTTTTATTCTGTATGGTAATTATCAGAACAAGGTAAAAAATTGAGTGAGTGAATGAGACAGTAAGAAGTTCTTCGAAAATATTCAGAGGATTGAGAGATTGACGTTCAGTTGTGCATTTTATTTCATTACATAGTCGTACCATTAAGAATTATTTGGTCTCATTTTTTACGTTAGTTCACTCGTGCGAAGCCGATATGGACAGCTAGTTTTTATTATTTTTAAAACGCTACTTGCACTTATGATTTACTAGCTGACCCGTGCAACTTCGTCTGCATCAAATCGGTTATGTAATTATTTACAACATCACATTAGAAACCTTAAAAATAACAGTATTTCTCCACTATTTAATGGATGTTATTATACATATAAACCTTCCTCTTCAATCACTCTATTTATTGAAAAAACCGCATCAAAGTCAGTTGCGTAGTTTTAAAGATTTAAGCATACATAGGGATATAGGGACAGAGAAAGCGACTTTGTTTTATACTATGTAGTGATAATTGCGTCCCCTATAAAACCTCATTAGTAGTGGCGGATTTATCAGTAGGCTGAATGAAACCCAGGGCGGCAAATTTGGTGCTATTTTTTTTTTCTTGAACTATGCTATTGACCTAGCAAGGTCTTAACAGCTTCATCGGACTACTCTTTTTTTTTAATATCTTACAGTTTTACATTTATAATTCGAGAAAGTGACCCATCGACATCATAGTTCACAATCATAGTAATTACGGGAAAACGGTGGTATAATTAGGTAGATAGAGTACAAACAATAACGTTGCCATTTTACTAGCAGAAAAAATGTAATTAACATGATTATGAACTAGGATATCAAATTGTAGAGGTCATTGTGTGGCAAAATTTGAACGGCCTACAGGCGGCGGACTTGTAAATATATAGGAAAACCTATAAAGCCGCTATTTTGTAGGTGGTGGAGCCACGCTGAAGCTAATACTGGTTTCAGCATGAATGGGTCGACTCGCCCGGGGTAGTACCACCCGACCCACAGAAAACCGACGTGAAATAACAGTGCTTGCATTGTTGCGTTTCGCTCGGTCAGTGAGAGTGCCCGAGACCCACCTAACCTCACCTTCCCCTTCCTTCTTCCCTTCCTCTTCCCCGCCCCAACACAGACTGGCAACGCACTTGCGACTCTCCTCATGTTGCAAGTGTCTATGGACGGTGGTGATCACTTAACATCAGGTGACCCATCTGCTCGTTAGCCTCCTATGATATAAAAAAAAATACAGTTCTGTAAGCGTCCCACGCGTTTGAGACGACCCGCTCCTATGAAACTAGAATAGAAAATTAAATATGAGATTCCAGAGAGATATTTATTAATGCTTTATCACATTCGCCTACATAAAATGAATAACATTTTATAAGTTTTAATACGGATCAAAGTTTAAGGTGTAATTGTGAAATTTGTTACACAGGTCCCGTACTATCTGCCCCTGTTCTGAAAGCCTATACGTTGGGTAGCTTGATATAAATAATTAATAAAATGCAGAGAGAATAATAAACATATTTAATGTCCCAAATGATCACAATATATAACGTAAAATAATTCATAATTCGAGCAGTATAAAAATAATTTAATCTATAGAATCTCAACAAAAATACTGTGGCCTGGTATTAAATAAAAACTTAGTAAGAGTTTGTATGAAATAAGATTTTACTGTCAATTTATTGTACAAGTATGTAGTAGATTTAGTACATTCATTTATACTTAATAGACCTAAATTAAAACGATATTTTTTTTAACAGACACTACGTAAACAAACGACTTCAGTGTATTTTTTTCAATTAATAGAGTACTAAATCTACTTACAAGTATTTGTTTAAAAAAATGTCACACAAAATTTTACATAGAGGCCATTCATAAAATACGACACGCAAAATTGTATCTTTATGTCAAATTTTTTGAAGCCTCCAATCAATATTACGTCATGAACTCTAGATCGCCCTTCCCTCGTACATGCATAAATATGTACGTAAAATATTCATTTATTTACAAATAAAAACCAATGGCATTCAACACTAACAAAAAAAAAGAAATATTTGCAAAATTACTTGATGAGCTGCGAACTTCATATTTCCTAAGATTTCTCCGACCCCTTTTTTCACTTTGATAGGAAACGACTCCCATTCCCCTCATAAGTGCAAACGCAAACATTCTTTATAAACGGCCTGTCACAGTAAGGAACACCTCCTCACCCATAACGGAGAACGTATTTTATGAAAGACCTTTCAATGTAAGCAACACTTTCTCCCCCCATAAGTGCGTATTTAATAAACAGTCTGTCACAGTAAGCAACATTTTGTCGCCCCATATGTGCGAATATATTTTATGAACGGCCTGTCACAGTAAGCAACACATCCCCACATAACTGCGAAGGTATTTCATATACACCCTTTCACAGTATGCAAACTCTCTCCCCCCATAAGTGCGAACATATTTCACGAAAGACCTGTTAATGTAAGCAACACTTTCTCCTGCATATGTGCGAACATATTTTATGAACGGCCAATCACAGTAAGCAACATTCCTTCCCCCCATAAGTGAGAACGTATTTTATGAACGACCTTTCACTGTAAGCAATACTTTCTCCCCCCATAAGTGCGAAAGTATTTTATAAATGACCCTAAATATTATCAATGCCACAACCACAAATAATATCTTACAAACTAGTTTCCAGTTGAGATTTTAGACTGTTCAATTTACTTTCAATTAAATCCATGTCGTAGATTCTTTCCATAGTAGTTACATTAGAGGGCGGTGTTGATGTGTTCGAAGCCAGTTCGCTATCGTCGAAACCAGTTCTCGATAAACATGTATCAGTAGGTATATTGCAAACACGTTTCGTTATCATTGTATCACGATTATTTATATTAAGTGCCAGAATATTTCTTCTCCCCTTATCTTTAATATCGTTTTCATGTATTTGGTTACGGCGACCGGGTTTGTTTGTTAAACTGCACGGAGACATATTATTTGTCGACAAAATATTTGTTAGATCGTTGATTTGATTTAGTACGTCTGCAACAAAGAAAAATAACAACTAAAATTAGTCATCGTGAACTGTCTATTGGATTTGAAAAATGGATCTTAAATATTATTGGAAGACATTTAACTCAACAAAATAATAAAACAAATATAATAGTATTTTTTAAGAATAGACTATTTCGTGTGTAACAATTAGGTTACATTATCTAATTGGTTTTATGAAAGACTAGCTTTTGTTCACGGTTTAGTTTGCATTAATGTAGATACACATACGTTCCCCACCCACGACGTTTATGCAAAGTTTCATGTTAGTCGATTGAGTAGTTAAAGGCTTAAAAGTGTAACCAACAAACTCACATTCTCATTTATAATATTAGTAAGGGATTAAGGACTAGTAAAGGCGAAATGCAAAAATCGTAAGATCAAGCTGTACTTACAATTAACAAAAATAATACAACAATTTTAAAGAGTTACATGGAAAATGTAGATGGCGTTAAATGCAATTTCGCTGATAACCATAGATAACAATATCAAACATTTACAGAGAACAATATAGTATGAAACTGAGTTCATGGATATAAGACAAGACAATTATTTCATACTGATCAGCGACCACTATATACAGTAGGGTGTATCAAAAAAACTTTTATTTTTTTAAATTTATCATGATACTATCGTTTTAGATGACGGAATAAATTCTGACATAGTTCGAACTATGAAATATTAATAATAAGAAGTGATTTAACGTGATTTTTAATTTACTATATAAATAACACGGTATTTGTTTTTGTTTTTATTCGAAGTTTATGGAATGTTCATCAATAATATACAACAGTTAGAAGCGTAAGCGTGTCACATTGCAGAATCATACAGTTTATATACATTAACTAAGCAAAATTGTAGGATATCTGTACATGTCTAAATCAGTATTACCATATACATTTTGATAAACCCCTTATAACGAATGACTTTTCATTTATCAAGTGTTGAAATTGGCCATTATATATCCAACAGCTAAGAGACTTGCAGGTCGGCATGATAGAAGGGAATACCTATGGATTTTAAATCCCTCAATGATCCTTTTTTCTCACTTTCTTCTGACACTTTGCAACACTAAAACTATGGCGGGTAGAGGTAAGGAGAAGAATCGAATATGGGTCTTCACACAAACAAGTATCCACCGGAATGTATCATATAGTAATTCCATAAATTACCGTATTGGCGCTACTGGAGCTACAGGATATTACTTAAAATTAATATTGTATGTGACTATAACTTGTCCGAGTGGTCGTACAAACAAATTCAGTGTTTTTTTTTCCTATCACTATGTATATAAACTATCAGTTTCCAGCGGCTTCGCACCTCTTTTTATAAAGTAACTGTTTTTGACTCTTTTACTTCAATATATATATATTGAGTATTAGGAGACCGCTCTCGAAAACGAAGACAGACGACAGTACTAATGACACCTTTGATGATAGGACGGAAAAAATATCGATCCTGATTAAAAAAAAAATATAATAAGAAAAAAGCGTTGTAACAAAATTAAAAAAAAAACAGCTGATACTCGGTCATCGAACGCTCGGGCGCGGCCCGGCCTGTGCACATTATCGAATCCCCCCGTTCCTTTTACGCGCCGCGATTGTTGGCACTATGATCATTTCCACAGATCAATAAAGCGTTAGACATTCTCAAAAATTAAAAGTAATCATTACTAGTATTAAAGTAGTAATTACATTTATGATCGACACGTTTCCGTTTTTAGTCCGTCCAATACCATAATTTGAAAACATATATGTCCTTCACAACTATCTAACATTACTTGTAATTTTTATTGTGAACGTCGCCTCTAATTCTTTTATGGCGCCTGCGAAATTTGAACCGACAAAATTGTAAATTTTGGAGGGCGCGTTATCAAAGAAACGATTAAATGTTGTAAATAAGTATTTGCACGATCGCTAGTTGAAGTTCGTTGACCCGAGTATCAGCTGTTTTTTTGGTTTTGTTATACATTGCTGTTTTTTTTTTTTAGTAAAGTAATGTATTTTTTATGAATCTATCCTTTCATTTAGCTGTACATGATGGAGCGTAAATAATGCTAATAAAAAGTTTTCAAAATATGTTTTTTTTTAATCAGGATGGATTTTTTTTCCGTCCCTACATCAAAGGTGAGGCATTTCACGTTTCTATTTGGACTTCTAGTAGGTATGAATATGAATGCATTTTTTTTTTCTATCACGTTTATTTGTCAAGTTATGGGCTTCTAAAGAACTGTCACATCTGAAATTCAGATTTTTTGGAAGTAGTTTTTCGAATTGAATAAATTTACAATAAAATATTAAACGCATCGATTTATATAGCAGAATAATCGCTCTTTTTGAAAATAAAATAAAACTTGGAAAATACTTTTTTTTAATGCTCAAAACCGAAAGTTAAATTTTCGAAACAAAATTTTAATAACTTGGCATATTTTTTTTCTTTTTTTTTTACATCAAAACACATACACATAAAATATAATAGAACTTTTAAAGTTGGCATAGAATTGGTTGAGGAGATAGATGTACATGCCGGATGATAATTTCAAGTGATAACGTAATAAGAAAACATTGATGTAGAACTGCTTATTTTTATGAATTGAATTGTATGAATTGAATTATCATTATTTTGTATAACACAAAGAAGGAGTTAATTGAAAATTACAATTTCACGTGTAGGTTGCGTGTTACCGCTGTTTCTTTTCTACCCGGAGCCGTCGGCCAATAGAATGGAAGAGATATAGATGCGTCATAAGCCAAACGCCTTGACCGATCGCGCTTCTCTATCGCTTGTTCCGCGCTCTCGCTTGCACCGAACGCTCAGGCGGAACGTGATAATAAATTTATAAGACGTTATCTCGTCAAAGTCTTATAGTGGGTATAAGGGGTGTCGAATAACATTATAAGACTTGAGACACCCAAACCAACCTCGTCTGCGCGTGGTGCACCCTGCTGAATAACGAACGAGGCAATGGCGAAAGCGGGGTGGTAGGGTATTACAGCCTGACTGGGTCGCAACCACCATGTATATCTCGAAAAAGCCCGTCTTAGTGATTCGCTTCTACGGGTCGCGTTTCGGGATCAGCCTGTGCATATCCAGCTATTGGCAGTCCGGCATGACAGCGGCGACCGGTGATCGATAATGTGTCACTCGGTTGTCGCCATTGTTTTTGGACTGTACTGTGCTTACCATCAGGCATAGTGCAGTCACTTTGTCGTGCTACAATAAAAAAAAAATTTTTATCTCAAGGGCGTATTCATATGTCCTATCTGTTCACGCTATTATTTACGTTTGAAGTATTTATACATCCTGCTCGGTTAACAGGTTAAGGCACTCAGCCGATGTTATTTTGACAAATAGCTCAAGGGTGCACGACAAACCTCGGCTCGAGTTGTTGCCTAGGTTACGCAAAAACGCGAATTTAACTGAGCTAACCTAAGCTAAGGGTGTAAGGGGTGTCGAATAACATCATAAGACTTGAGACACCCAAGCTATCCTCACCTGCACGTGGTGCACCCTGCTGAATAACGAACGAGGCAATGGGGAAAGCGGGGTGGTAGGGTTTTACAGCCTGACTGGGGCGCAACCACCATGTATACGGTGAAAAAGCCCGTCATAGTGATTCGCTTCTGCGGGTCGCGTTTCGGGATCAGCCTGTGTATATCCAGCTTTTTGCAGGCCGGCATGACAGCGGTGACCAGCGATGGTTAGTGTCTCACTCGGTGGTCGCCATTGTTTTTGGACTGTACTGTGCTTACCATCAGGCATGGTGCAGTCATATTCATTCATCTAAGAGTTAGTGAAATATACATGTGTACCAAGCATGCATACTTCAATAACTCATGTATTCGTATCGGGCAACTACACGACAAGCATATTTACATCATCATATAGATATAATAATAAAGCTATGGCATTATGCACGCAAAAACTACTAGATTGATTTTGATCGATCTTTTATTTTTTAGAATTTCTAATAACCTGAGTATTGTCATAAAAAGGTGACCACCCTATTTCAATTTCTGAGTATTTATTGTGACATCTCAACTCACATACGTTTCCTTGCTTATACACAATACACAAACTATATTATGAAAAATGATACAAATACAACACAATAAAAAGCGAAATCAATTAGAATTACTAAAAGTAAAGATTACAACATAAAATACCAAGAAGTTGTCATAAACTCTAAAGTCTAAATGATGTCATAACGATATAATTAAAGTTATAAAAATAGTATTTTAGTTTCATAATAAATTATAATAAAGTGGTAGAACTCAGTCCTCCAGAACAGGTCCCTATTATCAGTTGGCTTCAGTTAGGGTTGTGATGGTTTTTAAGGTTGATTAATAAAAACTATATACTGCAATGACCACTTAACATCAGATGTACTGCATGCTTGTTTGTATACAATACAAAAATATTATAAACTGATTTGTTATACAAGACATTATGGATACTTGACACTTTATTCTGTACAGTACTTCGATCAACAATGACTAGATAAAGGGTCACATACAAAATCAAGCAATAAATTACTCCCGTCACTTACAAATGAAAAGACAACATAAACAACATTTAGTGTGAATTCAACCTTAACACGCAATGAATAAAGTACTTTTTCCCGTTATTCTGCGTGTTTGTGCGTGGTTGGCGAGTCTTGACCAAACATTTGTACCACAGGTTTAAAATCGGTAATTTTGTTCAAAATTTAATATTATCTGTTAGTTTAAAGCTTAAAATATAACTTATTCAACATGTATTTAGGGACAGAAATACTCCGGCAGTTAAATTGCTTTTTCGGGTATTATTTATGCATCTTTTGAATACACTGCGGCATTGTGAAACGTGCTTACATTGGCTGTGTTTCAAACAAATTAAACAAAATAAAAGCTCACGTTTCGAGTGAGCTGTTATTTACCTAGACGTATTTTTCGCGCCGACCCCATATCTAGTTATCGTTGATCGAAGGATCGTACAAACAAAACCATCAAAGACAAAAACTCAGTGTTTCACTATCACGATGTATATAAACTATCAGTTTCGCGCAGCTTCGCATCCCTTTTTATACAGTAACAGTTTTCGACTCTTTTATTTCAATCAATATATATATATAGAATAACTGGCAGACTACTAAATAACAGACTTTGATATAAACTTTCATCCACTTTTTTACCATAAACTGTTATCTTCATATGTTGAAACTTGGATCAGCATAGTTACAATAGTGTGTATAAAAGGTGTGAATACTGAGAAGACATCTGACAAGGGAGAGTGGAAGAGAAAAACATGATGTACCGTATCTACTTCGTTAGGATAAGGGTAAGGTGATGATGAATTGTCGCCTAATTGCAAAAATATAGATCTATTCACTTACTTGTTATTTGCAAACTTGTATCCTCCATAAAACTGCCAGTATCCAAAACAGACTCTTCGACCAATCTCGTCTCATCCAACTTATCATTAGACATGCAATGTCTATTCAGTATCACTCGTCTCATAGAAGACCTTTTAGCCGGTGAAAAATTATACAATATCGAAGTTTCTCGAATTCTATCTAAACAGTCTCCCATAACCGCCTCACTCCCATTCTGTTTAACACAATATGTTTCATTGAAAAGCCGATCCAATTGTACCGAGAAACTGATTTCGTCTTGTTTCTTGGCCCTGAGATTCTTTGTAAGTATCGCTAGAGGGAAATTCTTTTTCGAAGACCGCAATATGTTCACGGTACGTGAGAATATTGTCCTCGACAGGTTACTCGGTTTTCTCGGTGTATTGTCATACGTAGCATCGTTTTTATAAATCGTATGAGTCGCATCATCGCATTTTAATTCATCTTCCTCATCACAGATCATGGGATCATTATCATTCGGGTTCAACAGTGCGTTTATTCTATTCACTATTGTATATAGAAGCTTCAATCGCTTCACTAATTGGTCCAAAGAAACTTTCTTAATTTTCGATGTTTTTACTTCGTAGAGAAAATCGTTGGATGAACTCAGCAAATTAGATACAATTTTGCATTCATTTTGTACTGAAAATGTAAAATATACTAACTGTTACATTGTTTATTACGAAATTATTAATTATTTATTACTATCATTTGCCCGCGGATTCGCTGAAGTTAGTATAGATTTGATCTCTTTTTTGAGAACATTATCTCCTTAACCAATTCTGTGCCAACTATAAAAGTTATACTATATTTTATGTGTATTTTAAGCTACGTTTCGATGTAAAAAAAAAAGAAAAAAAATATGCCAAGTTATTAAAATTTTGTTTCGAAAATTTAACTTACGGTTTTGAGCATAAAAAAAAAGTTTTTTCCAAGTTTTATTTTATTTTCAAAAAGAGCGATTATTCTGCTATAAAAATCGATGCGTTTAATATTTTATTGTAAATATGTTCAATTCGAAAAATTACTTCCATAAAATCTGAATTTCAGATGTGACAGTTCTTTAGAAGCCGATAACTTGACAAATAAACGTGATAGAAAAAAATAATTATGCATTCACATTCATGCCTACTAGAAGTCCAAATAGACTGAATATGAACGAATTTCAGAACCTCACCTTTTTTTCGTTGTCCGCTTCACGTGAAATGCCCCAGGTATCATTAGTACTATCATCTGTCTTCGTTTTCGGAAGCGGTCTCCTAACACCCAGTTGTGTGTGTGTGTGTGTTTATATAGTAGAGTAACTAGCTGACTACTAGATAACAGACTTTGATATAAACTTTCGTTCACTTTTTCACCATAAACTGTTATCTTCGTATGTTGAACCTTGGATCGGCATAGTTACAATAATGTGTATAAAAGTGAGAAGACATCTGACAGGGGAGAGTGGAAGAGAAAAACATGATGTACCGTCTCTACTTGGTTAGGATAAGGGTAAAGTGATGATGAATTGTCGCCTAATCGTAACAATATAGATCAGGCCCACTTACTTGTTATTTGCAAACTTGTATCATCCATAAAACTGCCCGTATCCAAAACCGACTCTTCGACCAATCTCGTCTCATCCAACTTATCATTAGACATGCAATGTCTATTCAGGACCACTCGTCTCATAGAAGATCTTTTAGCCGGTGAAAAATTATACAATATCGATGTTTCTCGAATTCTATCTAAACAGTCTCCCATAACCGCCTCACTCCCATTCTGTTTAACACAATATGTTTCATTGAAAAGCCGATCCAATTGTACCGAGAAACTGATTTCGTCTTGTTTCTTGGCCCTGAGATTCTTTGTAAGTATCGCTAGAGGGAAATTCTTTTTCGAAGACCGTAATATGTTCACGGTACGTGAGAATATTGTCCTCGACAGGTTACTCGGTTTTCTCGGTGTATTGTCATACGTAGCATCGTTTTTATAAATCGTATGAGTCGCATCATCGCATTTTAATTCATCTTCCTCATCACAGATCATGGGATCATTATCATTCGGGTTCAACAGTGCGTTTATTCTATTCACTATTGTATATAGAAGCTTCAATCGCTTCACTAATTGGTCCAAAGAAACTTTCTTAATTTTCGATGTTTTTACTTCGTAGAGAAAATCGTTGGATGAACTCAGCAAATTAGATACAATTTTGCATTCATTTTGTACTGAAAATGTAAAATATACTAACTGTTACATTGTTTATTACGAAATTATTAATTATTTATTACTATCATTTGCCCGTGGCTTCGCTCACGTTAGTATAGATTTGACCTCTTTTTTGAGAACAGCATTTTTTTAAGATAAACTTTTTCGATGGCCTGAAATTTTTTCGTCCATCTATCGCACGTCACTTTACAGCCGGCGTGCGTAAAGTGAAAGGCGGTTGGCAGAACAGCCAAGCGCAATATGGCAGCGCCCACGGCTCAATTCAAAATGGTTCCATGATTTAAATAAATATTGTTCTAAGTTTTTAACATGCATCTATCATCTGATATTAAAATTTGATGATTGATTGATTGTAAAATGTGTAATGATTATAATTAAGATGTATAGTTGTTTATCTTGTTTACTATTGCTATTATTATTTGCATTTTCCAATTAAGATTATCTACGCGATTTTCATACCCTGAATCGAATAATTCTCCGAAATTTTCCAGTTTTTTATTTATGTCAAAAGCAGGCAAACGAACAGGTGGGTCACCTGATGTTAAGTGATCACCACCGTCCATAGATACTAGCAACACCAGAGGAATCGCAAGTGCGTCGCCAGCCTGTTTATGGGGGAGGGGAAGGGAAAGGATAAAGGGAAAGGGACAGAGGGAAAGGAGGTGAACCTCCTACGCTCTCACTGACCGAGCGAAACACAACAATGCAAGCACTGTTACTTCACGTCGGTGTTCTGTGAGAGGGTGGTACTACCGCGGGCGAGCCGACCCATTCATGCTGAAACTAGTAATAGCTACAGCGTGGCTCTACCACCTTAAATGTCTACGATCCTAAAAAGACTTTCACTTGCATCGTGTTTCATGTAACCACACAATGAGGATAAAAATACCCTATATTCTTTTCTATACCCCCGACAGCGTGTATGCAAATTTCATTGATGTCATGTTGATCAGTGAAGTAGTCACCGTATGAATGTGTAACAAACAAAACAACTCACATACGCACTTATAACATTAGCATTAAATGTATAGTACAGTGTATGTAGTCAGTACAGTAACCATATAATAATTAACTATATCTATCTATCTAACTATCCTTGGAATAGTTACTTTGGATTAACGCTAACACGCAGCGGAAGCTCTCAAGAGGAAAAAATACCCCGATTTTGAAACATTCCTCATTGGTGCTCCGATCCTATGGGTCTTAGCGTGATATATAGCCTATAAACTTCCCCGATAAATAAGCTATATAACACTTAATGAATTCTTCAAATCAGACGAGTAGTTCCTGAGATTACCCCCTACAACGTCACAAACTCACAAACTTTACCTCTTTATTATATTAGTATAGATTTAACATTAATAGATAATCTTTTTAGCCCATGGATCACAGTCACATATCTGTATAATCTACATGTAATATAATAAACAAAGAAACTTTTTTTTTTTTTTATCGTGGGGAAATCCCTTATGGATACACCACCCTCTCGGGGGAGAGGGTGGGTTATGTCCGACTCGCACGGACTAAAACCCCACGGTGTACGTCGTCCGCTATAGTTGGGGCGGCACGAGATCTCTATAGACTTCATCGTGCCGCCCCAGCGGTTGGCCCAGCAGCAAAATGACATCTGTCAATAAAGGATTTCAAAAAAGGTTGTGAAGGAGGTTGCTATGCTCGACTGTATGTATTATTTTACTCTTACGTTCCAATTACCCTTTTTCATTCTACATTCAACAATGATATTAACCCTAATAAAATTCAAACTTAAAAAAATTAATGAACTATGGTCGAATGTCGACCACTGGGCGCCCACTAGTAATAATTAACTATATCTATCGTTCGCGTGGAATAGTTACTTTGGGTTAACGCTAACACGCAGCGGAAGCTCTCAAGAGGAAAAACACCCCGATTTTGATACATTCTTCATTGGTGCTCCGCTCCTATTGGCCTTAGCGTGATGATATATCGTGATGATAGCCTATAACCTTCCCCGATAAATGATCTATATAACACTGAAAGAATTCTTCAAATCGGACGAGTAGTTCCTGAGATTACCCCCTACAACGTCACAAACTCACAAACTTTACCTCCTTATAATATTATGTATGGAAATATAGAGTAAACATTAATAAATAGATAATCTTTTTAGCTCATGGAACATAGTCACATATATGCATAATCCACTTGTAATATAATAAAACAAAGAAACTGTTTCAAGCCAAACTAACAGCATATAGCCCTGTACATATTAATATAAAAATTACCTATTAACTCATAAATCGTTCCTCAGAAAATTTAAACTTATAAGCAAAGACATTTTCAATCATGCGATCAATTACATATTTTTATTGAATGGTCACCCTGAATATACAATCTTATAAAATAAAATAAAATGTATTTCTCTTCACCTTTTTTGAGATCAGCTAATAGAGGTAAAACCTTTTCATGATGCATCAGAGCGTCCGGTTCATTCTGTTCGTAAACCTCAAAAAAATCGTACACAACGCATCCAATATTGATTATGGAACATGTTTCATTATTGTTATAGACATTACTTTTTAACATCTCTAATAACTTCTGACGCAACATTTGTTTGGATTTCTGTAAAAATATAACAGTACATCATTTTTTTATTTGATTTACTAATTTTCAACTAGAGGGTGGTAGCTAGTCAGGAGGCCACAAAAAAAACCCTACCACCATATTATGGATTTATCACGACTTTTTCCTCATTCGAACCTACATCAATTGTCGCAGTGTCCAAACACGCTAACCACTGAGCCATGATAGCTTCAAACCAATAAATAACAATTTCACTTCACTAACTGCTGGTGTTTTTAATGAAATTTATTGTATTGGAAACACGTCTTGAATCAGGGCTTGTGTTTTAATTAGAATCTTTGTACAATTGTGTTTTTTTAATATTATAGTAGGCAAACGAACAGACGGGTCACCGGATGGTAAGTTATAACCGCCGTCCATAGACACTAGCAACACCAGAGGAGTCGCAAGTGCGTTGTCAGCCTGTGTTTGGGGGAGGGGAGAAAGGGATGTGGGCCTGTTTTGTATTGTTGTTTAATTGCTACTGCTTAGCCCTTATGGAACAGATTAATAAAACCTAGATAAAACTTGGAAAATCCCACTATCTTCTCGTATCAGTCTTGTTAAAATCGTTTCATAAATTTGGTAGATTTCGCGCGAACAATTTTACCAATTGACGAACACACATACACTTCCATTTTTTTATATTTTATAGATTATAATTTAAATATATTTTGCAGCATCAGAAATTATAGAAACTAAAACTATGAACTATCTCCAAATTTCTACTATAGAGTTTAAATCAAATAAATATTTAGTGATATACAAAAATATGTTTTAATTTTTTAGTAAGAATAAACAATATTACACTTGAACCCATTATTTATAAGATTGATTCAGAAAAGTATCTATTTTACATTAAAAAAAAAAACAAATAACTTAGCAAGTTACTTACATCAATAAAAGCTGCAGGATCAACAATTAAAAATACACTGTCCCTTATTTCCTTAACTTCTTGATGCCAAGAGTTTACCAACAGTTTAGAATGGTGACTGTCTGGAGACATCATTAAAGCTGGAACCAGGTGTGGGTCTAAGCCTTCAAGGCTCGCCAAACCACTGCGAAGACTTAGTGTTCCTTTAAAAGTTACATAGCCTATTATTACCATGAATCACATTTGCTTTACTCGGAATACTGTGTTACACAATAGTCTCACGTATATTCAGTTAAGTTGACTTAAGAATTTATTTATTTAATATATTTATGTCACTGTTGGGCACGGCAAAAGTTGTCCCGCCCTTATTATAAATAAAAGTGTGTATGTAATTATATGTAGACGCGTTTGAAGTTATACTGCTTTGGCGTAACAAGATAAAAATCTTTTCAGAATTTTTATCTTTTGCTTTATTCTACACTAGCTGTTACACGCGGCACCACACGCGCTTTTTAAAAAATGTATTGAAGAAATGTAAAATTGTGAGTGAGTGTGTACATTACAGAAAAGCTTTTTCAAAAACATTTGTAACTACGACACGCACGCCAACTGTAACGTAACGTAACGGTTACGTGTACATTAGATATGAATACAAAAAGTATATCGAATGGGATGGAATTTATCATCAGCAACATACCTGGAACTTCAACCTACTATATACCAAACTCAGTGCTCACTAACACTATATAAGAAAGTAATGCAAATTATAACCTATACAATATCGAACAATATATCTTAAATCTTTTATTATATAGATATTGTCGATATACTTAAGTTATTCTTATACGTTGCTATAATCACTGAGTTATGTAGAAGCAAACGCGATAAATTAAAAAAATATAGCCGCCAACCTGTGGGTCGTCCCAATCCCCGGGCAATGTCTCCGCATAATACGAGATTTGCACATAACATCTTCCTCGTGGCCTTGATAGCAAAGTAAGAAGGGCAAAGGCGAGCATTCGGCGCCTTAAAACCGAACAACTAGCTAAGGGAGACAACCCCTACAGAAAAACCAGTGTGCGGCTCAACAGGGTCGCCCCAGCACCATAAATCTATGGATAACTCCATAGGAGCGGGGGTCTAAATTGCGTCATTTGGACCGAGAGAAAGGTAAACCTCTATAATAAAACCCTTTAATCCTACGGTGAGGTATGCGCCAAGAGGATGTGTGACTGACAGGAGAGTCAGCCTCTAGCGACCAAACACGACGTATCAGGCGACCCGTCGTAGTAAATAGTCTTCTTCTGAGAATGGGTGTCACCTCAGTAGCGACCATTTATATCGGCCCTACTCGTGGGAATCAAAATGACTGATAATTCTATTATAAAGCAATCTAATTCTTCTAATAACACCCCTACAAGGGTACTCACCCAACAGATATTCCATAAGGGAATATTTGAAAATAGACCTCGATCAAACTCACATAGCGGTATTTCAGTCCCTCTATCTCAACATCCTGAAAATAATTGCATGACTGAGAATACACAGCTCAGGGAGAACTCAGACTGGAATGAAGTAAATGGGAAGAAAAGACCACGGTCCAGCCCTGACAGTATCAAAGGACCAGCAAAACAAACAAAGCTGAATACATATTGGTTGTCACATAGTCAGCCCAATATCTTAAGTTATTCTTATACGTTGCTATAATCACTAAGTTATGTAGAAGCAAACGCGGTAAATTAAAAAAAAATAGCCGCCAAATTGACCAAAAAGATGATATAATTTATATTACATACAGATATATGACTTTCAATTATGTTTATTTATTCTTGACGAAAATGTCGGTTAACATACATAAAAAAAATACATACAACCGAACATAGTAACTTCCTCCTTTTTCGAAGTTGGTTAAAAAGAAAGTCCTCTGTCAGTTTATCTGTTCGCGATAAAGTCAAAAACGACCATTTTCATGCCATTTTCACCAGTAGATAGAATGATGATTCATGGGGAAGGTTTAGGTATAATTTGTCAAGGTTTTCATTTTATTATCGGGGCGGGACAACCGTCTTCCGAGCCCGCTACTTATCTGCCGTAAAAGCCCCGTGAAAGTCGGTCCAACCAATTAGGAGATAGTAGGATATTGCGGACGAAGTCTTGAGTAACAAAATAAAATAGTCTGAGTTACTTCTTATGAGGTGAGTTATCTGCCATTGAAAGTCCCGTCAAAATCAGTTCAAGCATTACGGATATTCCACTGCAGCCGAAGGCGAATACAAAACCTAAATTACTTTTTATGAGGTCTGCTATCTACCAGTGAACACCCTGTGAAAATCGGTCCGCCATTTTGGAAATAGCCATGCGGACGAAACCGCGGACAAATAAAATAGAATATGTCAACCGCTATAATTTCGGCTATTTTATACTATATAATAATGATATTGAAGTCACTATTGTTGTAGTTCTCATTATAAGAAATTGTGATATCTGCGAAACGATTTATTACCAGTGCAGATACCAATATACCTGTAAATTATGAACACATTGACTTGGAACATTCAATTATATTATTATTACAATCCTATTAAAAAAGATTAAATAATTCATAATGATTGTTTTATTCTGGGGTTATAACTTTAGCTGTTGGTTCCTACTACCTATTGTATTTTCTAATATAGAGGAAGAAAGCAAAACAGGGATTTTATGAGTTAAGTATAGACTAATTTAAATTTTTCAAAAGAATCTTGTTTCACTAAAGCGATTAGAAAACAGAGCTTACGGACCTACTGTTTGTCTGTGCCAGGTGAATTCCCGTCTAGATATCTTAAACGTTGGTGGGACTGGAAGAAGTGTATGCCAAATTTTTAGTTTTATTACCTACTCTCAATTACTAAGGACCCTATGTTATTAAATCTATTTCAAGACAACATAAAATATTTATTTCTCTTCAATAAAGATGGATAAAATTATGAGGGAGATGTGTTTGTATGATGAATTTAAATATTCCCCTACAATTTAAAATAAATATATATAAACAAACACATATGTTATAGACAATTATGTTACTTATTTCACAGATAAAAATTGTTTTACAATAAGAAAATAAATACTCACTATTCTGGTCTGAAGAACATGACACCGCAAAGGATCCTATTTGCAATAACCTTTCATTATAAAGATCAAATTCTTTAACAAAAGTGCAGTCTTGTGTTATATCCCCATTTTTTGCACCAATACACAAACAGGTACATTTTTTACTGTTTTCAAAATGTTGCTTTAAAAGGTCTATAGGAGACATACTATTTCTAAAACAGTGTATTAATAATGCTAATAAGGCAGTGTTTGTATTAGTTTCAAGCACATACAGAACATTTCTTAGCACATCTATAAGAATATTCACATTTGAAGGCATAATAGGTAATTTCAGTATGTCTTGATTAATCTTCACAGTTGAACTTAGATCACCCTGTATAATTTCTGACAACAATGCTTTAGTTTCTCTGAACACCTGCAAGAATTTTATTAATCAATTAAAGTATAACTTATTTATGTAAAAATCTGTCAAAATCTGTTACAATTACATCGAAGGGACTACTCATATTTAGTAGTAAAAACCGATAGTCGTAACAACCGGTAATGTTTTCGAGATATGATATTCAGCTGGGACCTTTGTTCTGGGTACAATATAACCGGTATATTATTCTAAACGATGTCGCCATAAACGGTTTTGACTGCATTATATACACGTAAATTATAAATATTGTTTGTTTTTTACATGAAACAGCATGTTGGTATACTGTGTCCTAAAATTATTTCCTTATACAAATGTAGCAGATGCTCCAGCATATATAATTTAAGTAATCAAACTTTAACATAGTTTGTTAAATAGTAGTTAACATTCACTTGAAAACTGTCATTGGAATAATTACTTAAGTTGGTGCAATAATGGATTTAAATTTAGGCCCATGAGGCCTGAACCTAGCCAGCCTAGCAAAATGTATATTAGGGTGATTCATTTGGACAATTTTTTTTTTTTTTTCGTTGCTCATGCAATATATTAATCTACATATAGAAAACAAATTCTCACCAGTTTGAGCTCTTAATATTAATTTTAAGTACTTACAAGTTAAATTTAAAGTTTTACCATTCAAAATGCATGTAAAAAGATCTTTGTTTTTTCAAATTTCTAATGCTTATCCGGCTTTTACAATATTGCAAATCGGTTTGATGGAACTTGTGGAGAATTTCACGCTCTTCAAAATAGTCTTAGTATTTTTTTGTGTAACTCGCACTGGTTCACCAGTAGGAGTCGTCAAAGTACAGTTTTTGAAAAAACAATATTTTCTCTTAATTTTTCGAGCAAACCACCAAAAGTAGGAAGGAAAAAATAATTGACTCTTAAAAAATAGTTAACCGACCAATGTTTAATGAATTTACAGCCAATTTTATACCAGAAAATGTAAGATTGAAATAACAGCAGATAGCAAGGGGATTAGATATAATTTAATTATAATCATACAAAAGTCTGTTGTCCTAATTATGAGAAAATTATACCATTCATTTTCCACAGTAACTAATGTAAAATAAAATAGGTTTAAGAATATTAATATTAAGTTACAGTTGTTACGTTGTTGATTACAGTTGTTATGTAAAAGATATTATAATTACATTCCTAGTTATACATACCACTTGACAACGGGCCTTTACAATATGCTGATCAGCAGGTAAACAATATCTACATAAGGTCATAGCTGACAACAGGAGTTCATCTATTGATCCATTAAGCTCACTTATATAATCCACCATCTATAAATAATTATCAACAAACATAAAATATACATATAAAGAAGCGATGAATATACTGGGTGACTCATTAGCAATATTTTTACAGGATACTCAGTACTTGATAGTTGTTCCAAATCAATTAAAAATTAAGTGCTTAATATTTGACCTAATTATCTAGAACAGTGTTTTCCAAACTTTATCTTGACATGGCCCCTTTAGTATGAAGAAATTTAGTTTTAGCTTTCACAACTTTATGCAACTCCTCTATAGAAGCTTCGCGACCTTTGCGACCTCTTTGGGGGTCGCGACCCACACTTTGAAAAACACTGATGTAGAAATACAAATATTATAGTCAATCCTCTACCCGTCTAAGTGAAGTGAAAGTGAAGCCAACCAACTAACAAAGTATTGAACATAAGGGTTTATTGTCTATTTTACTATCGAAGGTTATAAACTCCGCAGGTTCGCAGGTTTTGCGCCGGTCATTCAACCTAGGTTACCTTAAATTTGTACCCATACTTTTGAGTCTTAGATCAAACTTTAACTTAAGTTCTCTTTGTTGTTTATTAGCAATTGTTTTGATATTATTATTATATATGTTAAATGTGACCATAAACTACCACGCAATGGAAGGTTTTCACTCTTTAAACAGTCTGAGTATATATCTGCGGTAAGCAATAGACCATACCTAATAGTTTTAGTAATACAATCGTTAGCATTTTAGTGTCAGGGATCAAGAAATATTTTAAACAGCTACATTGTAACAGTCAATTTTGTTATATACATAATACTATGCATATCAATCCATTAATTTGGATTTTGGAACTCGTATTTGAAAGAATTGTTGAAGAACAGCAAATATTTAGTTTATTTTTGAATAAGTTGATAATGATTTAAGCTTAAAATGAATGGATATATCCATACTACGTCATACTCACATCATTCTTCCAGGAGGTATAACTTTCGTCATGATCTTTATAATCAGTTCTATAAATCGCTTCTGATAGTTTATACAAAAGTTCAAAAGTATGATCAATCCAGTTAACAAAATACATTACATTCACATTGATTGAATCATTAGATGTAGTATCCTCATTTTGTGGTAAATGATCACTTATTTTTCCTAAATAAACATTTATTGACAGGAGTCTATTTATACACCACTGCAACCTTTCTAAATTACATTGACGACTTTCCTGAAATAAAATAATTTTCAATGGATTAAAGATTAAAAATTATACTATGACACTTACTGAGCTAGAATTATGTGGCATCATATATAAGTCCCCCAAGCCGACTGGTCCTTGTGGGAAAAGAGACTACAACCAACTACTCTATCATTAAAAAGGTTAAAGTTTAGTAAAGGTTACGACTTTCCTGAAATAAAATAATTTTCGATGGATTAAAGCCTCCTATATACTACGACACTTACTGAGCTAGAATTATGTGGCATCATATATAAGTCCCCAAGCCGACTGGTCCTTGTGGGAAAAAGAGACTACAACCAACTACTCCAACATTAAAAAGGTTAGAGGAGGCCTTTGCCAATTGGCAAACAGATATGAAGATGATATCGAAGAAACAAATGTTAGTCTAAATAGTTTCATTAGCATAAGAGTTAAGCATAAGTTTCAAGTTAGACTCACTGTAATCAGTATAAGGAGATCTGAATAAAAGGCTATTTATTATTATTATATATAAGAAAAGGTCTTTCTGGCAAACTGACCACTTTATGTTTGACTACTTTAAGCATAAGAGTTAAGCATAAGTTTCAAATTAGACTCACTGTAATCAGTATAAGGAGATCTGAATAAAAACTGACCATGTTATGTTTGACTACTTTAAATTTCAATGTATTCGGAAATAGTTGATATTATTATCTTAAGTTGGTGTTCATTTTTTAGTTGTTAACCCCTTTCTATTTTTTTTTAATTATTATAATTGTTAATTTTTATCTTCAATATGCTAGTGTTAATTTTTTAGTTGTTAATCCCGTTCTATTATATTCTTTTTTATTTTTATTACTTATTATTATTAATTTTTAACTTCATTATGTTGGTATTAAGTATTTAGTTGTTAAACCCATTCTATTTTTTTTAATTATTATTGTTTCTATTGTTATCATATAAATTTTCTGGCAATTTAATTTTATTGTTATTGTTAAAAGAGAGGGAATTTCATGAGGTATAATTAATAATACTCTCAATTACTCATCATATATTGAAACAATGTAAACTTTGTTAATATTTATATTTACTTACTTTTATATTACAATTAGATAGTAAAAACATAAAACAACCTTTAATAAGCGATTTCTACAAGGGAAATCATATTTACAGACTCGAAATGAACATATACATTACTAACCAAAAAAACAGACTTCAAAGTTTTACAACATAAATAAGTCCCTTATTGAATCTTACCTGTAAGAATATTCCTTGATTGTATTCTAATCTGAAGACGTCTAGTAAACTCACTACACATTTTTTTATTTGACTGCAGCATAAAGTATAAATGTCTCGAACTTTAATAACTTGGTATATCTCGCTACATGAACGCAATTTATCGCATATTGCTAGTATAACTGGATGCACTTTCTGAATTAAGATTTGCTGAAATCGTGCAAATAAAAGAAATTGTGATTACAAATAGAATCAAAACTATAAAGTATAATACATAGTTTTTATCTAATACTTACTAAAATGCGTTTAGTTGCTTCGCGAGAATTTTGTGGTATTTGTAATATAAAATCCATTTCCTCTAGCGATTCCATGTCTACTCGTATTTAGTTTATATAAAATAATATATAAATAGCACAAGCGATATGTCCATATAAAGCATAAATGAAATGATCACATAAATATAATATAATAAACCGTTAAAAATCGTCGTTGTAAACAAAATTTGAAATATGTCATATTATTTGTCTGTGGTATAAAACTAAACATAAATATGTCTTGAGTGATGTGTAAATTAAAAATAGTGTTGCGGTAAGAAGAAGTATTCCTATGCATTACTAGCTTCTACTCGCGATTTCGTCCGGGTGGAATAGTTACATCACCCTAATGCATGCACGCAGCGAAAGCTCTGGAAAGAAAAAATACCTAGTTTGAAACATTCTTCATTGGTACTCCGCCCCTATTGGTCTTAGCGTGATACTATATTCGAGTCGTCATTAAAATTACAATAACTTTTGATAAACTGGACCGATTTTAATGAAACAAAAACTAGATTACTTTTAAGGATGTGTTTACTGTGAACTCAGTACTTTAGCAGGAAT
>MU159381.1:60802-77810 GCA_015888305.1 Antheraea pernyi | reverse complement strand
ATTTTTTTCCATGATAATGATTATTATTATTATGATTACATTAAGTAATTTAATCACCTGGTTGGTGAGTTTCAGTTGATCGTGTACTTTAAGTGAATGATCCCTTTATGCAGTATATGTTTCTATCTGTCGAATATATGTTATCTTTATATATAAATTTCTTCTGTACGCGTATATGTCACTGAACTCGTCCTAAATGTCTGAACCGATTTTGATGAAATTTTTTCTGCGTGTTCCAGTGGATCCGGAATGGTTTGGATTCACAATTAGATCCAGTAGGTGGCGCTGCGGTTGAATTTTATATATTTTTTTATGATTATCGAGACAGGACAACATCCGCCCGGCCCACTAATAGCATATATTATACAGGTATTATGCGTGTTACAATACCGTTATTGTAAATAAAATACATTCATAATAAATAAATAATTTGTAATAAACAACGCCTTCCATAGAAACATCATTTTTCAATTGGATGGGTCTTCTAATAATAACAAATATAAACAGGAAAAAGAAAACACATCTAGTGTTTTCCATTTTTTTACAAATTACTAAAGCATGCAGGCAGTATTTTTGAAATAGGATAGTATTGTTTTGTAGAATGTCAACATTCAATATATCATCATAAAATAAAATATTGTTTTAATGCAATTAAGAAAATTGATGTTCTTTTACGTTAGGTATTAAGAACTATAAACTACACAATGTTCAACTTTACATGTAACTTTACATGTAAAAAAATTAAATTAGATCCCTTCATTTTCATTTTGTTTTGCAAAAATTCATAAAATTATGACTTTATTAAAATCATAGATAATTAACATCACTAACCATGACGCAATTTTTTAATTAATACATATAAAAGATATAAAAAAATTATGAGAATGATATTTGAATAACAAATTTCTGGAACTCGATAAATCTTGAAACGATTTTCTTTAATTCAGATCCATTTGAAAATATATTTTTTGGCAAGAATAATAAGGTAAACAACATAACAGTTGTTTACTTATAAATTTCTTGAATAGCTGTCAATAGAGATGGGATTGGGATTTGCTTAATTTTATAGCTATTAGCCGTTTTTTAGACATTTACATTTTACTCATATGATCTCTGACTGGTCATCAGTTGACATCGATCACAAGAATCACGAATAAGACAAGCAATGGTTTTGCATTCAGCATGTCCAATCTTCTCTTTCTTCTGTGGTGCATACACACCTGATACCGTGTCAATTTGGATTTGGCAATACTAACAACGCTATACGTCATTTTAAAACTGTCAGCTGTACCGTGTGTCAAGAAACGCCATTTATTTCCATTGTGTTCGGTTTCGGTGTGAATTAGTTTATTCAAAAGGTTTAGAAAGTACGTAATAATGAGTGAATTAGTTTGGGGAATCAAGAACGGTGATATAGATCAAGTCAAAGACATTATAGAAAACAAGGTGTGTATATTTTTGTAGACTAAAAATGCACAAATGTTTTGCTATGTATACAGCAAATTATTGTTGGCAAGAGAAAGTAATTATTTGCAGTCTATTTTACCTAATTTTTAATGCAGTAGCTAGCAGTATACTTAGAAACTTAATATTACTTATGAAAAATGCAAATCATTCATTGACGCGTCCATGACATATACACGGGTATTTTTACATATTATTGCCAACAAACTTTCAATAAAATTAATTTTGCTGTACATCAATAGCTGTATAAAAACAAACACACCCTGTTTCAGAAAATAGATGTTAATGCTTCTATAGATGGACGAGTTCCTCTTCATTATGCAGCCGACTATGGACAAACAGCTGTTTTGAATTATTTACTAGACAAAGGTGCTGATCCAAATGTAAGTTAAATCAAACAATGAAGGTGCTATAAATGTTGAAGTCTTACATTATTTGCTTTATATTATTCTTTGATGTTATCTCACCAGAATACATATTAATTTTGTAATGTAAATATGTGTTATAAATTTGTAAGTTTAGTAATAATATTGTAATTGATGATTATTTTTAGGTAGTGGATAAACATGGTATATCTGTTCTACTGGCTGCTATATGGGAAGGCCATACAGACTGTGTGAAAACATTACTAAAAAATGTAAGATTTTTTTTCTTTAAACTATTATTTTAATTGAATAATAAGTATTAAAAAAGATAGTAGAATTTGGTAACAAAGTTATCTCTTTGCTTTTAAACCTAAAAAGTGCTTAAAATGGCCAATATTTTGTAATTCCTAAGTTATATCTAAAATTTAATTTCTATTTTATAGGGAGCATCTAAAAATGGCAAAACACCAGATGGAACACCCTACATTGAAGCTGCTGAGAAAGATGAGATTAAAGAGCTTTTGACATAGAATTAATATACCTATAACCATGCCTTTTTTTGTGGGGCACGGGGGGCATGCAGTACCCTACTACTATGAAGTACCCTTAAAAGGAATGTCATAAATATCAGTAATTTGCCATAAAAATCAATTGTGGTGATCTTTACAAAAAAATGGATTTGTTTAATAGGGTAAAGCTATCCAAATACAAAATTGAATCTTTCTTTCTTGAATAATTACGATGTTGCACAGTAGACATTGTAAAGATTCTATGGACTTCATTTTTTGAAAACTAGCGTGCCCTGTAAAAAAAGCCTGCATATAACATAATAATATAGCCCTTAAAAGGAATGTCATAAATATCAGTAAATTACCATAAAAATAAATTGTGGTAATCTTTACAAAAAAAAAAGATTTTTGTAATAGGTTAACGCTATCCAAATACAAAATCAAATCTTTCTTTCTTGAACAGTTACCATGTTGCACAGTAGACATCATAAAAATTGTATGGACTTCATTTTTTGAAAACTAGCGTGCCCCGTAAGAAAAGCCTGCATGTAACCTAATAATATAGTGATCTCTCAGATTCGCTAAGATTTATTTTCTAATGCTAAGACAAAATCAGTCTAATATCAAACAATAAATCCACTATATAATATTTTTACATGCATTTATTTACATTGTAATGATTTATTTTTTATATGGAAAATATATTTAAATTGTGCATCCATACAGTTAGCATGTTTATGTATTTATAAGGGCTCTGAACATGTATTTCATGAGAGCCACATGAGATATTAGTAGCGTCATATCTTAAGTGCTTTTGTAAGTTTTATAACAATTCCTGTACTCTAAATTTAGCAAATAAATTATTTAATATAAGGTATATTTCCTGCTAGTAAGATGTAATTTTTATTGCTAAAATAATAAAAATGGTAATATAACAGCTCTTTTATTTTGTAAAAAATACAGCTTTGTCCACTACAATAAAAAAATAAGTATACATGGTTTCAAGGAAACCATAAAATACACTCTATCTACTAATAAGTCTGTTTTTAAATCACATTATTCATATTAAATTAGCTCTAACATACAAAAAACTGTATATAGTAAACTAATTTCTTTGAGTAGAAAAGATTAAATTAAATTGATTAAAAATGTGAGAATAATACTGAAATAAAGTCCCAAAATCAGTATTATATTTAGTAGGTAACATTACAATTAAAAGTTAATAATTATTTTACTATCACAATCAGAGATTTCGTAATTAACTGGTTTTCTACCTTATATACAGAATGATTATTTACATAACAGACAGAACTAGAATGTGGGGCAATTGAAGACAAACAATTGTCAATCAATTAGGTACAACAGATTCTTTAATAAGCATTCAGATAGTATTACATAAAGTACAAAATATGGTGAAATAAAAGATTTTCCATAAAAACTAATTTCATAAGAAATTTTAAAATTCATCATTTCCTGGATATTTTTTATATTTGTTACTTTTTTTAGCAGGTGGGCAGTAACATGCATTCTTTTGTGCATCCAAGTATGACTTACAACCAAGGGTCAGGGTTCCCGTGAACAGCAGTTTTGCTGCACCTTTACAACCTGTAAAACAATTTTTAGTTACTTTATAGAGCAGTTACTTTTCATTTCAAAATCTATAATTATCTATAACAATAATGTTATTAAAATAATAATTTCATAATCATAGTTATGGTTGTTGGTGGACATGAATTTGTTCTGATACAAATGCTTATTTTTATTTCATGGGGACTATATATTTTATCTCAATTAAATGTGAATTGCCTTTCTTGATTACAACTCCTGTAATTGTTTTACCAATTTTATGTTATCTATGTTAAACTTTATCATCCCTGTGGAAGAGCATAATGGTATTCTTACACCTGTATACTAACTGGATACAGATAAACAAAGAATGACTTATCACCATTACAATAAGGTTCTAAAAATATCCCTGGAATACATTCATTTTCTCAAACTGCTTTTTTTTATAACAATGTTCCATTTCCATTATTTTACACCATGCTCTATTGGTGAGTATATAAAGCATGCTTCCATGTGTCAAGCTGTGTTTTATACAGGGCATCAGAGAATGCAAGTACAGAGCATCATAAGGTGAGTGACTGTGTGGCTTTTGTCTGTACAAACACAAACCTAATTTCTTCTGATTCAGTGTTTATTTATCCACAAACATAAAGGTATGAAACCTATAATACTCTAAAAGGGCTTCTATCTCACAGTAAAGGTTCCAATTAAAAATCCATTTAGTTTTGGAGGAGAACCCAAACAAGTAATGTGTATTCCAATTTTTATTAATATGTATATACAAGTTAACAATTTAAGCTTTACATGTAATTTTTATATAACAAATTTAATAATAAACATACCAAGTTCATATAGAATTTTAATCAAAATTTTACCTTTAGTAATGGCCTCTCCACCCACATTAATGGACTTATATGATTCACAGTAATTGTACAAGCACCTCTTGAAATCTAAATCACATGCTTCTTTTCCACTGTTACATGTATCGTAACATATGTCATGAGCATCACAGCACTTAGTCATCTCAGAAAGTGGTAAATATTCAGATGATATATCAAAACCTAATGAGCCACAACCATCAGATCTAGGAATATGATTTCTGTTACGAACAGGCTTTTGACCTAGAGCAAAAAAATGATTTATTTAAGAATTATATTTGCTTAGCTGGGCTATATTAGCAAACAAAGAATTTAGGGTATTAAAGCCACTGCACTCGCCAACCACTACGGCAACCTGCTCGGGGTGTCGTTGTTTCGCAAGTCAGATTAGACTGATGTAACTAACTAAACCAAATAGGATTTTTTTTTTTATTATCAGATACATTAGGGTATACTTACGAAACAAAGATATCGCAACAAATGCCGCGTTGGTGTCAATACGTATGTACCGAATTTAGATAACAGGTATTTAAGGGGAATCGTAGGCAATTAAAAATTAAATTGTGAAAGGAAAAATTGCTAATTTTATATTTGTTCACAGTCAATTAAAAGAAAGCTGATAACCAAATTTTGTTATCTTTGGGAAACTTTTACCTCCTGGGCAGGTAAATATGCAATCTTCCTCAACAGCGGCATCAAAAACTTCATGTAAGGATCTGAACTTTTCCGCAACAGTTATAACATTTCGAAACATATCTCCAAAAACAGACTCGGCGGATAATACTGCATCTTTAAGGTTTCTTAGCATACTCGACCCAATCCCAGTGTAGGCATAAGCAAAGAAGGTTAACATGTAAATAAAGATCTTTTTGTAAGGAACGTCCATATTTGTATTTTTATTCAAGTAAAAATCATTTTCTTCTTATTCTCTTCCTTCCAATAAATATTTTACACGTAACTTTCGTGCCTAGTGAAGTTTTCAAATCCTATCAAAGATTATAATAAGCATTATAGGAAAATCCTATTATTCAAGTTGAACAGCTGCCAAACTGTTCCTAAATAGGGATGTATTAAGACATCGATTTATCGATCATAAGAATTGATGTAGAAAATCCTAACATCAACTGTACGTAGCCTACATAAAGGATATTTTATGAACGACGTTTTAAACGGTTATAAACATCAATTTTAAGATCCCTACCATTGACGATACATCGCTCTTTATGAACGATGTTTCGTCATGTGTAGCATCATCTATTGTATTCCTTGACTGCTAGATTCTTCAGTTATGACTTCGTTTAGCTAGTATGTTGCTCACACTTTCAATTACTCGACATTCATTGACGAGCATTGTTAGTTAGATTACCAGTTGATAGTTAGCCGTATGAAATTTTACCTTTAGTAATGGCCTCTCCACCCACATTAATGGACTTATATGATTCACAGTAATTGTACAAGCATCTCTTGAAATCTAAATCACATGCTTCTTTTCCACTGTTACATGTATCGTAACATATGTCATGAGCATCACAGCACTTAGTCATCTCAGAAAGTGGTAAATATTCAGATGATATATCAAAACCTAATGAGCCACAACCATCAGATCTAGGAATATGATTTCTGTTACGAACAGGCTTTTGACCTAGAACAACAAAATTATTTATTTAATTAATTATAATTTATTATTAAGACTTAGATGGGCTATATTAGCAAACAAAGAATTTAGGGTACTTATGTATTAAAGCCACTACGACGATCTGCTCGCGCTGTCGTTGTTCCGCAAGTATACATACAGCAAACTATACCGAATAGGATTTTTTTTTTAATAATCGCTTACCACGATATATCAGTGAAAACCACATCTAAATCGGATAAGGCGTTTCTGAGATTAGCGTGCACAAACGCACAGACAAACAGATAAACAGACAAACAGACAAAAATTCTAAAAATCATTGTTTTGGGTTCTATTGCATTTATAAAGACCCTTAATAATAGTTTTTCTCATATATACTTCATGTACAGACAGCGGTCAGTTACATTTTTATTATTAAATTATTATTATATGTATAGATTGTTGGTGGACATGAATTTGTTCTGATACAAATGCTTATTTTTATTTCATGGGGACTATATATTTTATCTCAATTAAATGTGAATTGCCTTTCTTGATTACAACTCCTGTAATTGTTTTACCAATTTTATGTTATCTATGTTAAACTTTATCATCCCTGTGGAAGAGCATAATGGTATTCTTACACCTGTATACTAACTGGATACAGATAAACAAAGAATGACTTATCACCATTACAATAAGGTTCTAAAAATATCCCTGGAATACTTCATTCTCTCAAACTTCTTTTTTTTATAACAATGTTCCATTTCCATGATTTTACACTATGCTCTATTGGTGGGTATACAAAGCATGCCTGTGTGTCATGATGAGTTCTATACAGGACATCAGAACAAATATGGAGTCAAGTAAGGAAGCTAATTTCAAGGAGAATGCAAGTACAGCATCATAAGGTGAGCGAATGTGTGGCTTTTGTCTGTACGAACACAAAATTAATTTCCTCTGATTCAGTGTTTTATTTAACCACAAGCACAAGCAACACAAGGTATGAAACCATTAATACTATAAAAGGGCTTCAATCTCACAGTAAAGGTTCCAATTAAAATCAATTTAGTTTTGGAGGAAAGCCCAAACAAGCAATGCACATTCATAGTCCCGTGAAGTTGTTAAGACCTTGCTAGGTCAATAGCGTAGTAAAAAAAAAACAATGCACATTCCAATATCTATTTATATATATATATATAGGTAAATGTTTTAAGATTTACATATAATTTTTATATTTTTGTCTTAACAAGTTTAATAATAAACATACCAAGTTCATATGGAATTGTAATCAAAAGTTTACCTTTAGTAATGGCCTCTCCACCCACATTAATGGACTTATATGATTCACAGTAATTGTACAAGCACCTCTTGAAATCTAAATCACATGCTTCTTTTCCACTGTTACATGTATCGTAACATATGTCATGAGCATCACAGCACTTAGTCATCTCAGAAAGTGGTAAATATTCAGATGATATATCAAAACCTAATGAGCCACAACCATCAGATCTAGGAATATGATTTCTGTTACGAACAGGCTTTTGACCTAGAGCAAAAAAATGATTTATTTAAGAATTATATTTGCTTAGCTGGGCTATATTAGCAAACAAAGAATTTAGGGTATTAAAGCCACTGCACTCGCCAACCACTACGGCAACCTGCTCGGGGTGTCGTTGTTTCGCAAGTCAGATTAGACTGATGTAACTAACTAAACCAAATAGGATTTTTTTTTTTATTATGATATACATTAGGGTATACTTACGAAACAAAGACATCGCAAGAAATGCCGCGTTGGTGTCAATACGTATGTACCGAATTTAAATAAAAGGTATTAGGGCAATCAGTAAGCAATTAATAATAAAATTGTGAAAGGAAAAATTACTAATTTTATATTTATTCACAGTCAATTAAAAGAAAGCTGATAACCAAATTTTGTTATCTTTGCGAAACACTTACCTCCTGGGCAGGTAAATATGCAATCTTCCTCAACAGCGGCATCAAAAACTTCATGTAAGGATCTGAACTTTTCCGCAACAGTTATAACATTTCGAAACATATCTCCAAAAACAGACTCGGCGGATAATACTGCATCTTTAAGGTTTCTTAGCATACTCGACCCAATCCCAGTGTAGGCATAAGCAAAGAAGGTTAACATGTAAATAAAGATCTTTTTGTAAGGAACGTCCATATTTGTATTTTTATTCAAGTAAAAAACATTTTCTTCTTATTCTCTTCCTTCCAATAAATATTATACACGTAACTTTCGTGCCTAGTGAAGTTTTCAAATCCTATCAAAGATTATAATAAGCATTATAGGAAAATCCTATTATTCAAGTTGAACAGCTGCCAAACTGTTCCTAAATAGGGATGTATTAAGACATCGATTTATCGATCATAAGAATTGATGTAGAAAATCCTAACATCAACTGTACGTAGCCTACATAAAGGATATTTTATGAACGACGTTTTAAACGATTATAAACCTCAATGTTTAGATCCCTACCATTGACGATACATCGCTCTTTATGAACGATGTTTCGTCATGTGTAGCATCATCTATTGTATTCCTTGACTGCTCGATTCTACAGTTATGACTCCGTTTAGCTAGTATGTTGCTCTCACTTTCAATTACTCGACATTCATTGACGAGCATTGTTAGTTAGATTACCAGTTGATAGTTAGCCGTATGAAAGTCAGTGGAGGCAAAACAAAAACTGTATTAGAATTTTATCAGCTTATAGCGTCCTCTATAATTTATATACAAGCAGATACTTTAGAGAAATCATCATAAACTGGCGATAATATATTTGATTAAACCCAGTAAGCGATTAACTTTAAAACGCTATCTTTAATCACATTTTAACATAATATATTTTTACGGAACATTATCCTTATTTGAATTATCAAATCATTATGAGCCTGTTATTGATGACAATTTGAGGTTAGTAGCTGGGCAAATGCCTCATTTCAGTGATAAGTTGGTAGTTATATTCATGTTATAAAGACCAAAAGGTTTTATTTTTACTAAATATCAACATAATACTAATACATAAAAGATTATTTTAACTTTAACACCACCATTTTAACTGACCTTCCAAGATTTTTGGTCTTCTAGCGCTTAATTCGAGCTCCCTACATATTACATTAACTTAATAACCTTCTTTTTAAAATAGGTAACATTACTTTTCAAATTTTGTTCGTGTTTCAAAATATACCGACATATGCTGACTTCAGTGATATAGCAGACCCTGGAACACGAGTATAAAATAATAAGGGCAGATGAGCCAGAAATAGTTAGTAAGTAGTTTTTCAATGACACACAAGCTCTTTAATAAGAGATGTGAGAAATGTGTGTAAAATATACTAATTATATTACACAAAATAACATTTTTTTCTTTATCGGATGATGTTTCAGTATAGATAACGTTTTATGGTGATTACTTTTTACATAGTACTTATTGTACTAGTTCTTACATACTATTAAAGAAGACAAAATCATTTTCAGAATATATTTTATATAAAGAATATATAAACAGAATATATATATTCAGTCGGATATATTAAAAAAAAAAAAAACACGCATACGTTTTCTATTATTATCTTAGATAGTTTGTCATAAATAAAAAAAATGTTTTCTTGGCTTTATTAAGGTCTGATCTGAACCAATGATACTACAGCTTTCTAGTTACAAAACCATTGATCTGAACAAGTTAAATTGGTGGTCCCACGGAATAAAGATTTATCGCTATCTTCCATGGGTGGTCCGGACTCATAGAGATCCGCTATTTGTTGATCCCTGTTCCATGGTTATCAGTGCTGAAGTCGCCTTGAACATTTTTATTATATGGGAATTAACAGGTTTAATTTGCACCACAAGCTAAACATTATAATATGAATTACTTAATTTCTTAATAGTTTTTTGCATTGGCAATTTTGGCGTAGTATCCGGTTGCCATATTGTTTTAAAAAGTATTCCTTTTCCGTTTTGTTGTCGTGAAAATGACGGGCTTTAGTAATAAGGTGAGCTGAAAAATAATGATAAATGTGTTAAACCTTTACAAAATTATAATCTTAGTTACCTATTATAATTAGGCTATATTATTGTTACTAACAATGGTTAAAAATTTAAATGTGATTTTCAGCAACATGTATGTTACACGTGCATGCAGTTGTGTTTGGTTTATAATTTTCGGTGAAATACTATGTTAGTATTTGATAAATGTGGATGTAAATGTGAATTTCGTTCTTTATACTGGGGTCAATTTATAATATTGGTGCCTATTTACGTGTTTATTGATGACGAAAGTAAGGTTATGGAGTATGTCATCTATGAAGAGGTTAGTTATCTAGTTACCTTTTTGATTGTTTTAGGCCATAGTAATTGATGGCCGCGGGCATCTGCTCGGCCGACTGGCCGCAGTTATTGCTAAGGTCCTGCTGGAAGGAAACAAAGTTGTAGTTGTTCGCTGCGAACAGATCAACATTTCCGGCAACTTCTTCAGGTAATATTTGGATTATATTATACGCAATAACTACACTACGATGTGCATCTTACAACCATTATATCTAGGAAATCATATTAGTACTATGATTTATCTACATTTATAAAAACTTTATATTCTTCACTTGAAGAACTTCGATTGTTTCAAATTTATATGTATCTTCTAAATGTAAGAGTAAATCAAGTTTATTGAACATTCTCAATTTACTATCACATTACATAGTTTATTCTAAACTACATAGTTAAAATAGAGTTTCAGAATGCTATAGTTCATAATGTCTTATTTTTAATTTGTATACTCTTATTTATCTATCTCTGTATTTGAGTATGTTTCTTGGTTCTATGGCGATTTTTCTTCAAATAAAATAATGCAATCAAAATTTCAGATCATATGATAAAAATAAAATACTAAAAGAAATGAGGGTCTCTAAAAATATTGTCTAATATATTTGTAAATTTTACCATTATCTTGTCTATACCTGTAACAGTCTAAATTATACATTCTCTAACTTATAAAAAATAAAATTCATATGGTTCACAGATTATTTTCATTGATACTATGATGTTATTAAACTGGGTAATTTGCGACTGAAAGCAAAGCTTGTGTTGTCACACAATAAGTCTGATTTTTTCTATAGATTTTTATTTACTTGAAACATGCCATTTGGCTATGAAACTAATAAAAAAATAATTTCAGGAACAAATTGAAGTTTATGTCATTCCTGCGTAAAAGATGTAACGTGAACCCAGCTAGAGGGCCTTTCCACTTTAGGGCTCCATCAAAAATCCTCTGGAAGACTGTCAGAGGTAAGTCACCAAGTATTACTATGTTAATTATTGTAATTGAATCTTATGTTTTTGTATTTTTTTTATATTAGGATGGTTTAACTTGATATTAAGGTCTGATCTGAAACAATGATACTACAGCTTTCTAGTTACAAAACCATTGATCTGAACAAGTTAGATTGGTGATCCCACGGAATAAAGACTTATCGCTATCTTCCATGGGTGGTCCGGACTCATAGAGATCCGCTATTTGTTGATCCCTGTTCCATGGTTATCAGTGCTGAAGTCGCCTTGAACATTTTTATTATATGGGAATTAACAGGTTTAATTTGCACCACAAGCTAAACATTATAATATGAATTACTTAATTTCTTAATAGTTTTTTGCATTGGCAATTTTGGCGTAGTATCCGGTTGCCATATTGTTTTAAAAAGTATTCCTTTTCCGTTTTGTTGTCGTGAAAATGACGGGCTTTAGTAATAAGGTGAGCTGAAAAATAATGATAAATGTGTTAAACCTTTACAAAATTATAATCTTAGTTACCTATTATAATTAGGCTATATTATTGTTACTAACAATGGTTAAAAATTTAAATGTGATTTTCAGCAACATGTATGTTACACGTGCATGCAGTTGTGTTTGGTTTATAATTTTCGGTGAAATACTATGTTAGTATTTGATAAATGTGGATGTAAATGTGAATTTCGTTCTTTATACTGGGGTTCATTTATAATATTGGTTCCTATTTACGTGTTTATTGATGACGAAAGTAAGGTTATGGAGTATGTCATCTATGAAGAGGTTAGTTATCTAGTTACCTTTTTGATTGTTTTAGGCCATAGTAATTGATGGCCGCGGGCATCTGCTCGGCCGACTGGCCGCAGTTATTGCTAAGGTCCTGCTGGAAGGAAACAAAGTTGTAGTTGTTCGCTGCGAACAGATCAACATTTCCGGCAACTTCTTCAGGTAATATTTGAATTATATTATACGCACTATATATGCATCTTACAACCATTATATCTAGGAAATCATATTAGTACTATGATTTATTTACATTTACAAAAACTTTGATTCTTCACTTGAAGAACTTCGATTGTTTCAATTTGATATGAATCTTCTAAATGTAAGAGTAAATCAAGTTTATTGAACATTCTAAATTTAGTATCACATTACATAGTTTATTGTAAACTACATCTACATAGATAAAATAGGGCTTCTGAATGCAATACAGTTTATAAATTTTTCTTTTTAATTTGTGTTCTCTTATTTATCTATCTCTGTATTTGAGTATGTTTCTTGGTTCTATGGCGATTTTTTTCTTCAAATAAAATAATGCAATCAAAATTTCAGATCATATGATAAAAATAAAATACTAAAAGAAATGAGGGTCTCTAAAAATCTTGTCTATACCTGTAACAGTCTAAATTATACATTCTCTAACTTATAAAAAATAAAATTCATATGGTTCACAGATTATTTTCATTGATACTATGATGTTATTAAACTGGGTAATTTGCGACTGAAAGCAAAGCTTGTGTTGTCACACAATAAGTCTGATTTTTTCTATAGATTTTTATTTACTTGAAACATGCCATTTGGCTATGAAACTAATAAAAAAATAATTTCAGGAACAAATTGAAGTTTATGTCATTCCTGCGTAAAAGATGTAACGTGAACCCAGCTAGAGGGCCTTTCCACTTTAGGGCTCCATCAAAAATCCTCTGGAAGACTGTCAGAGGTAAGTCACCAAGTATTACTATGTTAATTATTGTAATTGAATCTTATGTTTTTGTATTTTTTTTATATTAGGATGGTTTAACTTGAATTCTTGATATTAAGCCAATGTTGTTGTGAAAATTATTATAATGAATTTACTAACAAGCAGCACAACTTAAATATTCCCTTAACACTTTATATTAATGGAAAATGACTTCTCTTTGAAATTAACTAATGATAAATAAAAGCTACAACAGTTTTTATTACTTAAGAACTTACTATACAACATTTGTAGAGTTACTGTATGTAATACCATAAGACTACACTGGTCATATGAAAACCCATACAATTAATTTAGCTACATATTATAATATATACACTTTTTTCTATATAACTAGCGATGGCGAGTCAATAAACATTATTCTTGAAGATGACATTACCATTGATTGATGATTTTCGATTGTAGTTGTATGAAATCGATATTATATTGGTTGATCAGCTCAAAGTATTGATCTATTAAATGTTGCCATACTGTTCTCATTTCGTAAGTTAGTTTGGAATAATCGAAAAACATCTAAAAATTTCCGTCAAATATTCGGTCAATTTTTTGACTCGACTAAAAATCTTGACTAGATATTTTTTGTATTTCTGTAACGAATCGCACATCGCTAGTATACATTTCTAAAACTACAAATTTCTACAAAAATATTCTTAGGTTAGCGACATTTACTAATGAAATTTGTATTATGTCTCAAATCAATTTATCGATTTTAACCATAAACAATAATATCTTCCACTTCAGAATATGTACATACTTCCTGCCTGTATCGTCACAAAATACAATTTTTTTTTTAAATTAAATAAATGCTAATATTATTTTTGGCCCGGTCTTTGAGCAAGATATCCTATTTTATATACAATGTAGGTATTTTTTCATTTATGAGTAATTATTACTTCTCCTTAACTTCTCTGGCACAAAGAAAATATTATAGTAACCAACGAACAAAATGACTTTTGATATATACTATAATTTTTTTTTTAACTTTGATATGTAAGATTATAACATTATGTTACTAAATATATATGTTATTAATATATTTTTTTGATATTATAGTTATCAATAAATTAAAATTTTCAACATATATTCAATTTTGAATACAAAACGTTTTCAAGTCTGAATTGTATACAAAAAAACAAGTAAATGCGTTATCGATAAGGTAACAATATATTTAAATGTCAAATGGGAGTCAATTACTATGACGTAAAACATTACAGACATATCGAGGGCAAAAAGTAATGACAGAGACCTTAACATTAGACATTTCTCAACGATAAATATGTAATTTCTTCACATTCATATAGAGAACTAACTTTTGCTCGCGTTAGTGTTGATTAAATGAATAAAATATATTACAACCCATTTTACACGCTAATGAAGTAGTTTCGTATAGATGACAATTTTCAAAATCAGTTAGGTCTTTTTTTTTAATCCAATACAAGGAAAAAAAATCAAACCTCTTCTCTTTATAGTAGTTCTACAGATAATATAGAAACCAGAATACTCAGAGAACCTACAACTTTTCAAATTACCCGGCAAATAATGTTTGTTACCACAAAACCGTCTTAACCTACAATGAGTTCCTTAAACTAAATCACAATTCGTAATCTAGAGAGTTCTTGTCACTGGTTTTGTAGTCATTTGAAATAATTTTACAGGTTGTATATTATCTTCCTTGATAATTGGGGATTGATAATACAATTTTCATAAAGTGACATCTAGTTTTCGAAGTCATTTTGTTGACTTTCTGTTATGACATGTTTGACTAGATGGCGCTGTTATATAATTTCCGATCCTTCGTCATTTTGACAGCTAGACGTCAAAATTATACTTTAGTATTATTTAAATGTCTAGAGTACAGAGAAGGGCAGAAGGTATCTATCATTCATCCAGTAAAATTCTACTGTTCCCAAGGATTCAATCAAAGCTACATTAATGTGAGCGAATTCGTGAGCATAGTATGAATTTGATTCTATCACACAGCCATTTTCAAGCCTTTATGGTATTCTATTCTATAGTTGTTTGTTTTATTATAAGTAACTACTGTTTTGTTGAGATGATCATTCTTGTGTTGAGGTCTAACATAGTGACAAAATTTCAATATCAAACTTCGATAACTAAGGGGTCTAATATTGCGGTCACATGTTCATTCAAATTTGATCGTTTTCATTCTCGAGATATGTGAAATTAGGGAAAAAATAATAGTTATATATAGAGTTAACAATTATATATATAATAGTTTGATATATATCCTTATTATTGTAATCATCTAGCAATATCCATTTATCTGGCATTTTAACATTAATTGAATTATATAATACATATGTACTTTTTATTTATTTATTTAGGCAACTCCAACAGTCTACATGTTTTTTTCTAAAATATAATACAATGAAAGCCAGAATACATTGGTTGTTTAAGTTTTAAGCTTTGAACGAAATCTCATCTGATATTATACAAGTGTAACACAACATGTACTATGGTTTCATTTTTTTTTATGACTAAAAGGTAGGATTTGTGTTAACAAGAAGCATTGTACTACCATTGTACTACGTGGACTATTCCAGGATCCCCAAACTGGGTTCCGTAGCATAGTCACAAGGGTTCCGACAAATTTATATTTATACAAAAAACAAATACAGGTCAAGATTGTATGGTACTCCAGATATACATACACAATAATTCATAAAACAGTAAAACAATTTCATTCCTTACATTAATATTTTAAGTTAAGAATAATGTGTTTCAGTTATATTACACATTTCTTTAAAAAAAATGTTCTTATATAAATTTCATTGATGATTTGTAATCATTTAATATGGGGTTCCATAAAATCAAAGGTATTTGGTTGGTGTTCTGTTATTTTTAAAGTTTAGGAACCCCTGGTCTAGAGTACAGAGAAGGGCAGAAGGTATCATTCATCCAGTAAAATTGTACTGTTCTCGAGTATTAAATCAAAGCATTTCTCAGGTTCAGGTTTCCTCATGATTATTTCCTTTACCATTAGACAATAGTGTTACCAGTTAAATTAATAAATGTATACGAATTCCTAAAAATGTATTAGTACATGTCAGGGTTTGAACCTGCTGTCATCGGAATGATATTCTACCGATCAAACTGGACTTACTGTATGAGTATAATAATAATGTATGTTTATAATTTATATAAACCACTGCCTTTCGAGTCATCGGAATGATATTCTACCGATCAAACTGGACTTACTGTATGAGTATAATAATAATGTATGTTTATAATTTATATAAACCACTGCCTTTCGAGGTAGCTTCAGATACCAGGCCACAAAATGCTGGAACAATATTCCCCCACCCATCCGTAATTCTATATCCTTATTTGGTTTCAGCTCAAAATTAAAAACTTTTCTACTTTCAATGCAAATAACTTAGCCTGTTATTCTACGACTTTCTATTTTTATTTATATGTATGTATGTATATATGTATGTGTGTCTATATTTATATATTCATTTTTCCCTATTATTAATTTATATGTACTTGTTATCTCATATTAAAATTCTATTACCATTCTTTTTTT